>WBNQ01059518.1:0-12282 GCA_013401375.1 Spizella passerina
CTTACATTTAACATACACATCCCCTCCTGATAGCCAAACCAGACAATCAAGACTCGAATCTTATTTTTATATGCAAAACAGCATTTTACAGTCAAGAAAACCTTTTGGTAGAATGTGTCCAAACTACTGTACATTTTCAAAGTATGTTAGCTTGGTTTACTATCCCCTATTATGCGTGTTATATGCACCCTGAATAATTAATGTAGATTTTTGTGTGTGTTAAAATATATCAAAATACAAATTATAATGGTCTTGCTTTTTCTTTACCATATGTTTCTTATATACAAACATGAAAGTAAAATCACCAAAAAAAAATTACATCACCATTGTTAAGTATATAATTTTCTGGTTTTTTTAAGTATATAATTTTTCTATGCTTATCTTTATCCCCCATTAGCAATGTTTTGTGCAGCATTACTCCTGCACTGACACTGTGGTGCATCAGATACACCAAGATCACAGGTCTGCACAGTTGTCTCCTCCCTTGGTCTAGGGCACAGATTTATTTGGTCCAGGCAGTAGAAGCCAGGGAGTTATGTTTGAGAAGTTTTACTTCATTATATTTTCTGCTAGGCAATGTCCTCCTCTCCAATTTAGGAATTTCTACTCAGATATATTTCTAGATCCAATATAACTAACAGACATCTCTGCAACATACACGAGCTTTTATTATATGAAGAGGTAACAAAATCTATGTTGCTTTCAGAGAGGTTGACTGTGTTGATTTGACACTGACCTATAGAAATCTAAGTTGCACTCTTAATCTTTTCAGTAAATGTAAGTCCCCTGAAAACTCTTTTTCTGTTGCATGACTAAGTATGTCTGCCTTTCATTGGGAAGCCAGAGCAACTTAACTAAAAGCTGTGCAACCATGTTTTTAATCGTTGCTAGAAACAAATGGGAAGACTCGAAAATGCGTATTAGTTTGTATTGTATCCCCTTCCTTCATACTTATTTTCTTCTCCCTGGCTCTAATACAGAGCAGCAAGGTGGCTGGCAAACTCTGAACATCTACAAATATCACGCAGTTAAACACCTCCTGCAAATTTCCTGAGCCAGAAGCACTATAGAGAAAGCTACAGGACTTTCTTACATTGGTTTAGCCCTGTGCACAATCATACAGAGAAAAGAAAAATGTAAATGTATTTTTTAGAAGGTAGTACAGAGGATGAACTTAGAAAATCAAAGGAGGGTCACCCAAACATCACAGAAAACCTGGAGTTCTCCCATTCCCAAGGACATCCACACCTGCTGCTCTTAGACACAAATTAACATGGACACTGATATCAAAATTAAATGGATTAAAAGAAAAGAAAAAGAACCTTGTCAAATTTGCACAGCCATTATTAATGGAAAGGATTAGAGATAGAAACTTAGCTGTCATAGCAGTCTGTGCCTGGGAAAATCATTATAAATTATAAAGCATGTCTCCAGTTCTGGGCCCTCAGTTTGGGAAGGACATTGAGATGCTCAAACACATCCAGAGGAGGGCAACAAGGCTGGAGAGGAGCTGGGAACACAAATCCTGTGAGGAACCACTGAGGGAGCTGGGGGTGTTCAGCCTGGAGAAAAGGAGACTCAGGGGAGACCTCATCATTCTCTACAGCTCCCTGAAAGGTGTCTGTAGTCAGGTGGGGTTGGCCTCTTATCCCACTGACAGAACAAGAGGACAAAGTCTTAAGCTGTGCCAGGGGAAGTTTATGCAAGATGTTAGAAAGAAATCCTCCACTGAAAGAGTGATTGGGCAATAGAATTGTCTGCACAGGGAGGTGGAGGAATCACTGTCCCTGGTGGTGCCTAAAAAAAGACTGGACATGGCACTTAGTGCCATGGTTTAGTTGATGAGGAGGTGTTAGGGCATAGGTTGGACTAGATGATCTTAAAGACCTTCTCCAACGTCGTTCATTCTGTGTGTGACATGCCTGACCAACACAGCCTTACTGCAGCACATCTGTGCACTGGATGGATTCCTAAGGGAGCAGAAGCACTTTAGGCCATATTTATCTTCCTCTCTTCCTTTAACAAAATACCCCAACTCACACTGGGTAATATCTTACTCAGAATATAAAATTACCACTTCCAGTGGGTCTGCTTCCCACTCCATGAGAGAAACTAACAAGGCAGGAAGAGACATAACAGTTAAATCTCACAGGAGAGATTTCCACCTGATGTGACATGTCACAGCTTCATTGACTTCAAATACAGCTATGCCACTATATCCTGGCTGAGGATGTGGTCTGCAGGCCCGGAGCTCTGCAGCCAGATAATTTATCATTCAGTCAAAGCTTTAATGACATCCCCCAGGTTTGCACTGGAGAGGATATGAAAATTTCAGCCTGCAAGCCAGCAGGAAATCCATGCTTTTACAAGCATGAATTCATAGCAGAATGGCTGAAATGAAGCACTGAGTTCTGAACAGATCCCTCCATCAGGAAGGACACCACTTGGAACATGCTGCAAATCCAGCTCCTCCAGGGCTCCTCCCAGTGAGACTGGGGGAAAGAAGAGCCTTTTCAGAGACCTGGTTTCTCAAGAAGAATAAGACATAAAAGGGAAAATGGATTATATGTCAAAACGGCACTGTAAACATATAAGGGTAAGAGATACAGCCCTATGGACAGGTAAGACATTAGGAAATTTAGGAAAGTATGTGCTGGTGACTCAGCCATTTCCCTGGGCAGCCTGCTCTGTTAGAAAACAAACTGGTTTCCAATGGATGTTTGACTGGCAATGCAATTCAGTCAGGACTACAGAAAACAGAAAGAATTTGCAATTTCAGTTAAAAAGAGTTTTTTTTTTTTGAAAGAAACACTGGTCATTCTTGAGTATCTGTGTCTTAGTTCAGCTGAACATTAAATTCTTCTAATGATAGTTTTGAATTGCACAACAAATGTGACACAAATGCTAAGCACAAAAAGACATTTAGAGGATTAAAAAGAGGTGTCTGGAATAGAGACTAAAACATATAGCCTCAGCTCTAACCCCACTGATGCTTCATCCACAGTCTCTACAATCATAGAATCCCTGGTTGGATATTCATCTCTTGTAACCTATGCAAGTTTGCTGTGCACTCTTAAGTAAAACTATTACTAATTAAAGTAATTTAATTTAATGTGAAATTTAGTACTTCCCTTTAAGTATATTTGGGGTTACTTGGAATAAATTAGTCAAATATTTTAAATTAATAAATTCAGAATAATNAATAAATTCAGAATAATGTATATATATATGTCTAATTTATTAAAAATACAATTACTGCTTCAATTAAAGTACAGGAATTTAGTCTAATAAAATATTTATAAATGCTGATCTTTAACCTCTCCTGATTCTTCTGTCCAAAACAACATAACTTGCTTTTATCCTTAACCAGTGTTGTGTTTGGTTTTTGACAATGACCAATATAATGTCTCTAATGTAACATGGTAAAAGCAAAACACTTCTGTGAAGATGCAAGGACTTAAAACAACTCTGGCATCTTACTACAATTTAAGGCCCAAATTCTGAAAGAATGCTTAAAGAGAATTCTTCACTGATTTGGTAAATGAGATTGGAAAAGATACTCAGAACCCTCTTTTGGGATAAAAGGCTTATGGCACAGAGCTATGCTCACACAGAGACACTTCCTGGCATCTGGTCCATTCAGGACCAAAGAGTTCTTCTTAATAGTGCCAGCTGTTGCCTGCCAGTCATCCCAGATTTTCAACTGATGTTTCTTAAATCCATAAAAATGCTTATTTTCAGAAGAATATCACCAAATCATTTCTCTCAATCTTGAATGTAATGGAGCATGATATGATATTAATATAAGCCTATTTACCTATTCTATGGTAAAATTCATTATTTTCACAATTAATTGCTGAGGTAGAATAGTTCCTTCATTTTCAAAATAGCAGAAAAGTGCTGAATCAATCATGCACATCTCTGCCAGAATTT
The DNA here is from genome assembly GCA_013401375.1 of Spizella passerina. Taxonomy (NCBI): domain Eukaryota; kingdom Metazoa; phylum Chordata; class Aves; order Passeriformes; family Passerellidae; genus Spizella; species Spizella passerina. The sequence continues at coordinate 3,934 of WBNQ01059518.1, forward strand.
TTCTAAGGTTCTGACTGGTGGGAAAATGTTTTACATCTGTTTGATACCTCAGAGGAGAGAATGATACAAGATAAGGGACATGGGATGGAAGTATAAGGAGCCACTAAGGGGACCCTGAGATACACAGAATGAGGTGGGGATACTGGGAAGCCACTGCCAGCTCAGGACTCTGCAGTGAAGTCACTCACAGCAACTGAGCATTGCATTTGGGTCAAAACCTACACATCACTTCCTTTTCATGGGCTCTTGAAGGCATCTGACCAAACATGCACAACTGAGGCTTGAGCCTTACTCTAGGCTTGCACTGAAGGTTGCCTCCAACAACCACAGGAGCATTAAACAAGGAAAAGAAATAAAGTCAGAAAGTCTCAACCAAAATCTAGATGAAAATGCCAGAAGAGGACAAGAGAATTCCAGGTAAAAGTTAGTGGATATAATATAATTGCTGTATTATATCCACTAACTTTTAAGGGCAGCCTTAGCTGTTGTAGTTCTCCATAGATTAATCTGTTCCCAGTCTCCATACTTGCTCCCACTGGATACCTTTTTAAAATAATACAAAAATTTGCCCTGGAAGAAAATTCAATGTTCAGCTTTTACAGCAGAAGTTTTTCCTCAATCACACTCCTGAGGTGTTTTGGTTGTAGAGGAGCCAGATCAATAACATCAACCTCAACAGTTTCATTCACTACAAAGCAGCAGGATAACGCTAAGGGGAAGAGGTAGAATTTATGTTACAGCATTAGCCAAGCAGGGAAGCTCTCTGCAAACATTTAACCCAAGAGCAAGAATCAAGATTTGGACTTTTAGTTTTCCTTTTTCTAACACTTGAAAAGAGTGAAAGAATACTTTTGTGTCTGCAAAGCATTAGAAATGTTTGTCAATAGCAATTCTAAAGCTTGTGGAAAGGTCTTTGCTAATGTGCTGTTTCCTACAATTGTTACCCCTTAATTCTGGTCAGAGACAGTGCAGCCTATGAGCAGATACAGAGTAGAAAATGTCCTCATTCATTAAGTTGTATGAAAAATCACCCATTAGGCTCTGCAAAGAGACCTGGATAGATGGGCCGAGTCCAGTAACCTGAAGTTTAACAAGTGCAGGTGCCAGGTCCTGCACGTGTGCCACAACAAGGCCTGCAGCGCTCCAGGCTGGGCACAGAGTGGCTGGGCAGTGCCCGGGCAGGAAGGGACCTGGGGTACAGCTGGGCACGAGCCAGCAGAGCCAATGGGCCTGGCCTGGATCAGGAATGGTGTGGCCAGCAGGAGCAGGGAAATCATCCTTGCCCTGCTCTCAGCACTGGTGGGGTCACACCTGGAGTGCTGTGCCCAGTTCTGGGCCCTCACTTTGGGAAGGGCATTGAGATGCTCAAACATACCCAGAGGAGGCAACTGATGAGGGACTGGGAACACAAACCCTGTGAGGAACCACTGAGGGTGCTGGGGGTGTTCAGCCTGGAGAAAAGGAGGCTCAGGGGAGACCTTGAGATCACTCCCTACAGCCTCCTGGAAGGTGGCTGTGGTCAGGTGGGGTTGCTCTTTTCTCCCAGGTAACCACTGACAGAACCAGGACATAGACTTAAGCTGTGCCAAGGGAAGTTTAGGTTAAACATCAGAAAAAAATCCTTCACTGAAAGAGTGATTGGGCAATGGAATCATCTGTCCAGGGATGTGGAAGAGTCACAGTCATGTTAGAAAAATACTGGACATGGACACCCATGGTTTAGTTGCTGAGGTGGTGTTAGGTTAGGTCATAGGTTGGACTTGATGATCTCAAAGGTCTTTTCCAATCTAGTCCATTCTGTAATTCATTCTGTGATTCTGTAATTCAATCCAAAGCAAGAACAGGGGACTGAACAGGTCATAAATAATTTTACCTGTTCCATATTCCATGAAGATAAATCTGAGTAGCTCAGAATGAGCTGGATGCAGTTGACTCCCACGAAACTTCAAAATATTCGGTAACTTAGGTCAAAATATCTTCAGGCACAGATTAAATCCAAATACAGGGATATATACCATTTAAGTTTGTCTTTAATATTCCATATTGCTTCCATATTATTGCCCTGAAAGAATCTGGAGCCTGTCTGTATAATACCTGTGAAAGACCTTGAGAAATCCACAATAATAGGAAATTTTATGCCTCAATATTAACTATAAATCAATGCACAGAAGAGAGAGACATTTTCTAGTATTAAGAAGTGGGCACAGAAGCATGACTTAAGCAGGAACCAAATGAAGAGGATGAAAGTTATAATGGTGCTCCATAATCAACACAGCTGTGCAATAATTTGATTTTCATTATAATGACGCTATTTAGACATGCCCTGCATATTGAAGATTGAGCACAGTACATAATTATTGATTAGTTATAACCCATTTGTATTTTATGTTTATTTCATCTGACAATAATTATCATACATTTGCACTAATTAATTCATCATTTTTTATTCCTGAAAGGTAACTAGCAGAAAAAGTAGGAAGGGAAATAAGAGAAGTAGAAGGCTTTCTGAAGCAGTAATATTATTTGTAGTATAGTATTAGAGTGATGTGGTTTGCTTTTTTACTTTTGTAACACAAACAGGAGCAAATTATTTACTAGCTAAAATTTACTTGGAATTACTAGTAAATTGCTATCTAAAGCATGCTGAAGTGAAAATTCAGCAAATATACTGATGAGATGAATATTGACCTATCATTAAGTGTTAATGTTAACAGTCTGCAAAATCACTGGCCATTTTGGATCACAATTTAGAAACTGTGCAGATGATTGCCTGTCTTTTGAAGTACAACTTCTTGCACTATGGATCTCACACAGCAGTGTATTGAAAATTTTATGAAATGCAGCTGTGGGACATTTTGTGAGCAGCAGTTTGTTCCCCATGCAGAAATCTGAGTGCTTGTGTTTTTCCTGATGGATGGCTCCATCAGCCAATAACACAATTAGTGTGCAGGACAGATAGGGAGGGCCTGGGTGTGGTGCAGGCAGCCCTAAGCCAGAGCCAGATGAGGCAGGGGTTATTTGTTATTTGTTCCATATGTCTGCCAGGGAAGCAGGCACATGGAGCTGCTGCTGAGCCTCAGCCAGAGATGCAATGCACTGAACAGAAGCACTCATGGCTGCTTGGCAAAATCTGAGCTTGTGGCTTGGTGGCACTGCTGGTTTGTGCAGCAGTACCCCCTGGCCTGCAGGAGTGCTGGACACTCAGGGGATGCTCCATGGCATCCTGGGAATGCACACAGACGGGATCAGTGGGGCAGTGATGAACACTTTGGAAGGTGGATATCAGTATTTGTGCCTCTGCTCTTTGAGCACATCCATGGCATGCCCACTCCCCAGGAGGCATCCCCAGTGACAGTGAGTTGGACACTGTTCTCTCTGCTGAGCTCTGCAGCTGCAGGCAAGCAAGGCAAGGGTGATGCTGGAGGCAAGGTGAGCCCTGGTGCATCCAGAGCTCCTGCATGGGGCACTGATGGAGATGGAGAGAGCAGAGCCTTGCCATTATTAATCCCAATGCCCATGCATATTGTCCACATTTTGCTTCTGTGGGTGATATCAGATTGTTTTCAAACACTCAGAAAAAAACACTCAGAGTTCCTGTACATTACACTGACATTCCTGGCTGATAACTGAAACAAACTGCAAAATTGTGTTTATTTTGCCAAATGCATATTTTGTATATTTGACTAATTAATTTTATATCTTTTGAGATACTACAGTAAATTGTTCCTATCTTGTTATATAAGAGAGATTCACGCTCTACTGGAAGACTCTGCTATGCTGAAGTGAAAGGGAATTTCAAAGCACTGAGTCTGGTGGTTTAATAAGAACTTAGGGCAGTAAGAAAAGTGGACAAATAAGTTTCATTTTATCAATCTCCCATACCCCAAGCAAATATTTTCCTACTTTTATATCTGTTTCATTCTCAGCACATCTGCTAGCTAGGTTGTGGTATACTTAAGGATAGGAAACAAATTACAAGAATTTTGTATAAAACCTTAACCCTCCAGAAACAGCAAGCAATTCTTTTCATGCTTAAATTCGATCTTTAGGGAGCAATAGGATAAACTCTCACAGAACAGCCTGATAACAACAAACAGAGCCCTTGAATAAATAGAATTTTGAAGATAAGACTCTCAGAAAAGCTGGAAATCATACAACCAAGTGCTACTGAATAAATATCAAAACATTTGATATAGCCTCAGAGCAATATAAATCACAGAAATACACAATTTTTTTGCCATGTTTATTTTGGCAGCTTCAGCTGATATAAACATGTCCCCGAGATTAAGTCCCCAGGTTTGGTTCACTAATTTTGCATTAAGGATATTCAAAAGCTTAGTTTTGGTACCTCATTTATTGTGCCTGATGATATACTGGTATTTTCTTAAGCAAGCACAAACAAGGCAGTGATAAATAGATCACTTAGGTAAAACAAGAAATGTGACTTCATCATTTGTTTCAGCCCTTGACTTGTGAATGATGCTGCATATCTTTTACATACATTCACTCCCTTTTTGCCATTTTTCTCCCTATCAAATTATGCCTGACAAAAAGCTCCATCTAACGCCTGACACTCATTCTTGTTGCACTGATTTCCCACTCTTGTCCCTTGGCAACTCCCTCTTCACTCTCAGCCCCCCACTAATGATCCCTCCTGTAAATCTGCTGCTGTCCTTGGATTACATCTGGGTACCAGGACATGGACCCCCTCTGAAGAAAGCAGCTGTCCTGCAACAATTCCCCAGGAAACTGCAAGGAAGGGATACCCAGTCCAGGATGCATTGAATGCCTTTTATACAGAGTGATTTAGGAGTTTACTGGTATCAAAGACAGTAGCTGGCTTATCACCTGGGCCTTATTTGGCACAGTCCTTATCTTCATGTGCAGTACAAGCTTTAGACAATGTGTTAATAACCCTGTGACTGAGAAGTAGTCCCAAAATGGAAGGCACCTTCTTAATTAGAAACTCTAGCTTAGAAAAAAATTGCTTTTGAAGACTGCTTAGGACACTGAAGAAATAAAGGTGTTTCCAGTAACTGTTTCTTTTCCATGGAATATGGCTACATTGATGCTTTTAGCCGCTCATTTTTGATTGTCACACAGGAAACATGAGAAATATCATTCACTAAAAAGAGAAACTATGGGTATCTAAGCTCTTTAGGTATGTGGATTTCTCTCTTAGTGATTTTTGTATCCCATGGCAAATGCTTGCTCCACCCTATCACAACACAAACACAACATGTAATGCCAAATAACCATGTTACCATCATAATATGTCCTATATTTGGTGACACTCTAGTTTTGTAACCAGACTAGATAAGCAGTATAATATTACGTGCTTTCTTTTAATGTATCTTTGTGCTAGAAAATACCAACACAATTCAGCCATATGTCTAATAAAAAGATTTTGCATATTCTTCAGAACTGTCATCAGTCCCCTTGGAGCTGGCATTTTCTGCCTATCTTTCTTTCCACCATGCTAGAAAGAGCCAGTGGGTGTCATCCCCCACTATTCAAACACAGTCACCCTGTTGTAGAGGGTTAATGACAATTAAAGCACATTTTAGCATGACTGATAAACACATTCTTCCTTCATGGGATTATAGACAGGAACTTGATTATCAGCAGCAGATAAACCTCTGGAGAATGCTTACCTGATATTAGCTGGGCAAAGATAAAATATAGACAACTATTAATGATTATTTTTCATGAGATAGAACGACAGTAGCTAAAAGATAATTAAACTTCAGGGTAATTATTTTCAGCTTCAGAATGTTGCCCACATGAAATAGAACAGTGTTGTGCCAAGTGGACATGCAAACACACACCAGAAAACACCTGGAGGTTTACAACATGAGAAAGCAGCACAGTGAAGGAACACCCATCATACCCTCACCTTCAGTTCTACTTCCGAACACAAAATTAGAAAGATTCATTGATTCACACCTAATCAAACCAGGAGGTTCTGGCAGTCCTTCCCTAAAAGGGACCTCTCACTGAGCTGGAATTACAGCGCTTTCAGACACAACTGAGCTAACACTCATCACTCTCTGAATTAACACTTGTGGCCCTGTCCTGCTCTGCAACAAAACCTAACTGGACTTGCCTGACTGGAGTGGGTGTTTTATGCCTTCTGTTGACTCCCTGGCAACTTTGATTTCCCTCTCTAGACTCCCTGACACAAGAGTTTTGGTGAAAATGCCAAATAGACAAATTTAATAAGTGAAATTTTTAAAACTGGTGATTTGTTTGCTTTAGAGTTTACTTATGAAAAATCAAAGGGAAGGCTTTCAACACATTCTAAATTGGGTCACAATTTCCAAAGTCATTAGCAAATAATCAACAATAGTTAATAACTTGTTTGATGGGGAAATGTCAAGAGCAAAATGCCAACGAGTTTAATGGTATAATAGACTGCTATTAACTACATGAGCAAATATTTTTGCTGTTGAAAGCTATACCTACCAAGTAAATTAAACATTAATCTGCTTTTGAAAGAAAAAATACCATAGCTGACCTATCTGAGGCAGGATGACAGTCAAGGAATGTGGCCAGCTTTAACTGAAATAAAAACAACCATGATACAATACAGGTAAAAATTGCTGTGCTGCAGCAGAAAATTTCTCATACCTTTTTTAACATTAAAACAAAAACAAAACAAAAAACCAAAATAAACACAAATATAAATTATCTTTAAATCTTCTCGCGCTTGTTTGATAATATACATCATTGTTTCTAAATGTACATCTAACCTGGTACAAACTAACCTGTTCCCCAGAAAATCTGCCAGTAGTTGTTCTTTAACAAGGAATTTGCACTAGAAGTTTTTATGGAATACATTTACCACCAGTAACATTGGGAACATCATTTAAACATTCCAGAACCCTATGAACCCTGGGCTTTGCCACTAAACAAAATATGCACAATAAGGGGTGCTGCAAGAGAATAAAGGCATGTGCCAAGAATTGCAAAATCAGTAATAAAAAAGCAAAAATCTAAGGTCATTCAGTTTACTGAAGCAAATGACCAGATCATAGAAAATATTGACAACAATTTATCAAACCTTGCCAGGTTTCAGAGACAGTGCCTGATTGCAGTTCCAGCCTCTTTCCACATCCACAGCTGATGGGAAATGTGGCCATGCAGCACACACTGCATGAGGATGAGGCCAGCTCCAGCACTGCTTTTCATCTGCTTTCCTCACAGCAGTCAACTTCCTTTGTTCCTCTTTTCCCAGGGTAACTACCTGCAAGCATCCTTTGTGTGTGTGATCTCAGAACTTGCCTGAACACGGAGCTAATTCAGAGGGATTTTGGGGAAAACCACGTGCTCACCCTCTCCTCACCCATGGCCATGCAGTTATTGCTCTCTCTGGGGATTAAACACAAAGGTGTTTCAGAGCAAACTGGTCCCACCTTGGTCCTGAGACACAGGGAAGTGCTGCCCACCAACATCTCCCTTTTGCCCTCACTGAGATAGCTGTGGGTTTATTTAATGCAGCTGCACCCAGCCAGGACCCCAGGTCTATCAGCAGTTCAGAAACAAACATGTACCCAGCACAAAATTATTTAAAAACTTGTAATTCTTTCAAAAGTTGGTTTTTTACTAGAGTTACAAAGTCAAGCCTACTCTAAATACCTCTATCAAATAAACTGTTATTGGAAAAATACTATAATCCTATAATACTATAAAAGAGGAATTGAATACGAGTTATCCTGCTTGTAAACCTGAATTTTTAAAATGTCTTTAAATGAAACCTCCAAACATTTCACAAAGTGAGGCTTTATGGAACTCAATTTGACTTAAGTCATATTAAGCCAGCAGACTTATGGTGACTGCCTCCATTGTCATGCCACGTTCCCATCTGACAGTCTGCTGGACTAAATGTAGTCTAAAGTCCAATCTCCAAAGCTAGCTTGCTATTACAGAATTAAATAGAATATTCACATTTAATTGCACATAAATTTGATCATTCTATACTCCATGAGTGACTGTGAATAATCTTTTCTGTGGTCCTGGGGGTTAAAAAAAGAAAACTCACGAAGTTGGCAAATTGTGTTTGCCATACATGAGGAATATTCTAACAGTGGGGAGTATTCAAATCCACAGGAGCTGCAGGATGTACACAGAGGGTTGCAGAGTCTGGTTTCACAGACAAAAACAATTGCCACTAGCTTTGCAACTGCCCTTTCTGGTCCAGTTCTGTGGGGAAAGATCCACAGATATATTTTAGGGGGAAATATAGCTTCACATTAAGGTGTGTGTATATTGTACCTAATCAGTAATGAATATGAGAACCTGGGTTCACTTGGATAAAATTGTCTAAATTCATTGTTTAAAAAAATAATT
>WBNQ01059519.1:0-28541 GCA_013401375.1 Spizella passerina
TAAAATAAAATGTTTGGAACCTCCGGGCAGTAGCTCTGTTTATCACTTTAACTAAGAAATCCTTATAGTTAATTGGCTGGTAAGTGGCATCTTTGTTGCTTGTAAGAGAGGATTTTTGTAAATTCTCAGTGCTTTAAGTGGTATCTATTTTCCCATGTAAAAAGTTCTGTGAGTGTTTAATGAGGGTATGCTGCACACAGGACTGAAAAGTCAAACAAGCAATTAATTGATTGCATGGACAGATGTGGAGTCATTAAGTAAAACCTGGATTACTTTTACATGGATGAAATAGGAACTCTGCCTATGAAAATGCATGCCTACCTCTGCTGCCAGGAGAAAGGACTGAATTTCCTGAAATTTAAATTTTTTTTTAAATTTGTCATCAGACCAAAAAACCCTTCCTATGAGAGATACACAGATTAAAATAGTATTAGTGAAAATAGTGAACTATTAGAAATAAGTGCATGTATTTTCAAACTATTCTCAGATCAATTCATGTTTCACCTTATTTGGCTGGCAGCATTGTTTTGAAAAGTACCTTTGCTTCCAAATATACATAAATTCCATTTCAAAAGCACTAATTCCAGCCTGCAAAGTTCTTTATTCTATTTTAGAATTGCCATGTCATGTCCATTTTTTTTTCTGTAGTGTCTTTTATTTTTTTCCTGCTACCCTTAAAAATACCACTGGAGATTATGGAGGATTATCTGAGCAGTTATCGTAGTAAAAGCCAGTTGCCATTTTGGGAATATTTTCTTTTTTTTTTCTCAAAGTCCTTTTGACATTAGCCTTTATAATTCAGTGCTGTGTAGTAGAAGTTCAGGTCAGAGCTGAGGAGACAGGCCTGGGGATTAATGCTGTGTGAAATAAATGCAATCTCCCTCCACTCTGAACGTGCTAAGCAGACCATGTATAATCCCTGGAATATTTGGTGGATCTGCCAGGCCTTGAAGATGGCATTTGTAATATTTGTCTAGCTACATGTATTTTTACATCTTGTCCCTCCCTGTGCCATCCAAACTCTATTCAAAAGTGAGGAGAAGGGGGCTGAACAAAGACTGAGAAGTGAACCATTCCCAGGAGGGGATTTTAGAGTTTGGGCTTCTTTTTTTCCCCCTCTCTCTGCTGTTGCTTTTTAATGAATCGTTCTTCTAACCTACTTTAAATTGAGCTTCTAGCATGCTGGATGTTTTGCAGATGAATCATACTGTGCACTGCACTTATGCATATCTGCTGTGCAAGTACACTGTCAGCTTGTATTTGATAACCTACCAGCAAGCAGGAGCTGTTTTTTTATGGAATCTTGGGATGCTAACGTTGTTCTCCAAGTGAGAATAATGCAACCACTGTTAATAAATCAGCCTGGGTCTGGGGATGTCTCACCACTTTCACTGCATCCTTGATTAGCATTATCCTCAGAGGTATAAATTAAAGAGGAAAATATATAATCTGGGAAGCTTTCCAGCATCATCTTTGAAAATGAGAGCTCAGTGCTTTGCTGGGATTTCTTTGGTGGAGGAATGCTAATAGCAATGCTGAAGATGTGCCCTGATTGCACCCTGAAGAGTAGGAAGATGTACAGAACAGCTTATTTTTTTTTTCTTTGTCATCAAGATAATTTCTGATGTGATCTGCACTGGTGAACAATTTTCTACATGGTTCTGTGAATTGATGCCAGAAGTGCTGCTTCAGTCTCTCCATTTTCTACTACTTGTTCCCTTTGTCTGACATCTGCACAAAACCTGGTGCATGGTTTCCCACCTCAGCCTGCAGACAGCTGCCTGCAGCTGTGGGAGGGTCTGAGACACTGGCCAAAGCCTGAGCCTCACCAAAAAAAGGTTTCAGGAATTTCTTCTGACTGTTCCTACAAGGTGTCACCACAGCTGGATGGTAACTCCTGACACCTCCCTCCCTGCCAAGGGAAGAAAACTGTGCTGCAGAATGTGCTGATTTGCAAAAGAAAAAAAATATCACAGGGAGGGTTTGATTTTTGCAATGTTCCAGCTGTGCTAAATGAGCAGAAAGGGGAGTTTTCAGCATATCAGCAACATCTTGGAAATGGAAATGCCACATCTTCCAGCACTTTCTGAGTAAGTTTTCCCTTCCCTGCCCATAATCCACTCGGCATTGACTGGAACTACGAGTTTGGCATGACCTGTGCTTGGAGTTTTGCTGTACAATGTCTCTGTTTCTATTTGCTTTCCCTTGGCCAGCTCTCTGCCAGCATCTCCTTTTGCCTTCCAAGAGATGGTGAAAAGCACAGAAGGCAAGACAAAGCTGTTGTTCCTCATGTTGCCTTCTGGGGAGACATAAGATACCTTTATTAGTATCTCCCTGATGGACCATCTGATCCACAGGATGGTGGAAGGTCTTACAAAGAGCCCCCAGGAGCTGCATTTGAGCTCAGTCTGGGTCTGCTGAGGTCTGGGCAGTACCAGGCTTCTCCAAAGAGATTTTGGCTTCATCATCAGTGACTCAGTTTACAGGGCCTCTCAGGCTGAGACTCCTAAAAGTCATTCCTCTCCCCTGAAAAAATGTAGGGCAGTTATTTTTACTTACCTCCTGAAGATAGTTAATTTTTTTCCTGCATGTTATCACTTTTAAATTAATATTCAGGATCCTTAGTTATGTTTTACAAAGGCATTCGCCCTTCCAGCTCAACAAAATAGAGGGAATACCATGTGTTATTTGCCAGCTCTACTGACTTTGGTAGATTTGCTGAAGCAATGTGTTTCAACATTTCCAGACATTTTTCCTGTGGAGCTTTCTCTTCCATAGAATGGTTTTCTGTTTCCCCTTGATTTGAGATGAAAAGAAAATTGAAAATAATATGAAATTTTCCCACAGGACAGAATTTCTTTTGCAATAGCTCAGCTTCTAGGTAATGTCAGGAATAACACAAACCACTGTGATCAGTGTGCTTAATTTCAACTCTGCATTTATGACTTATTCCTTGACGTTTCTGTCTGAAGAATAACAACATAAACCCACTATTCTCAGCTTGGAAATACCCATTAAAACTGAGAGCTACTGCAACAGCAGGCAGGGTTTGTAAGCATCTATTTAATGCAGTCAACAGGGTTGTGACCTTGGTTTTCTGTCACTGGGAATGAAATTGCCTCCTGGTCCAGCCCATCTCATGGCTGTAACAGCAAGCAGGTTATTTTCTCTTTATGGCAGATGACTTTGCCAGCCCTGTGGTGAGGAAGGCATGAAGTGTTCCCCAAGCCAGCAGCTGCCCAGGGTCCTTGGATTTAAATCATTATCATAGAATCACTAATTATAGAATAGGTTAGGTTGGAATGGGTCTTAAAGACCACCCAGTTCCAGTCCCCTGCTGTGGGCAGGGTGGGTCACCTTCCATTATCCCAGATTGCTCCAAGCCCTGTTCAGCCTGGCCTGGAACACTTCCAGGGATCCAGGGGCAGCCACAGCTTCTCTGGGCACCCTGTGCCAGGGCCTCACACCCTTACAGCAAAGAATTTCTTCATAATATCTACCCTAAACGTACCCTCCTTCAGCTGAAGGCCATTCTCTCTTGCCCTATCACTGCATGTCCTTGTTCAAAGTCCCTCTCCAGCTCTCTTGGAGTCCATTTAGGCCCTGGAAAGGGCTCTAAGATCCCCCTGGAGCCTTCTTTTCTCCAGTCTGAGCAGCCCCAACTGTCTCAGCCTGTCTTTATAGATGTATTCCAGAGCTGTGGTAGCTCTGTGCTGGACCCATTCCAACAGGTCAACATCATTATATAGTGCTCCTTCTTTACTCACTTAAAAATGTGACTTGCCTGTTGATGCCAAGCAAAGGAATTAAAGTGAGGGAAGACAGCAAATGAAACTCTTTCTTCTAAGTCTCTATACAAGTGTTTCCTTTTGGAAATGCCCTTCCCTTCTCACACTGTGTGAGCAGGAAAGCAATGCAGCTCCCCATGAGGGGGAAGTGAAGCCTTTAGGAGCCACCAGATTCCCTTTGCTCACCCTGAACTTGGAGCTGCAACAACTGCTCCCTCAGATTTGCTGTGCTGCTTGTTTTAGTCAGATTTTCAGAAAAAATAAATAGTCTGTTCCAGAAGTTTTCAACCAATTTCAGTCCCATCATTCAGCTGGATGGCAGCAGCTGCTAAAGCAGGTAAAATCCAAATCTTACCAGGAGTCTTCTGCTCCTGCTTGCTTCCAGTACCAGGGGTCCCAGGCTTTTGTAACTTTGAGAAACAAAGAGCCAGATGTGAGCAAAAATCATGTTGAGCAAAGAATCTGCAGAATTGCTCACTCAGATTTCAATTTTCTGAGAATTGCTCACTCAGATTTCTCTGCTGTGCCAGGCAGAGCAGTTGTAACCAGAAGATTAGAATCCTCTGAGAAGATTAATTAAAGAACTGGTTTCTAACCTTGTCTAGCATAAAGCTGAGAGGGAAAGGAATGTTTGATGCTGGTGCTTGGTGAGACTGACAGGATAAATCAGCTACACTAAAAATCAGTGTAGGCAGAAAGGTAAAATTGTGTGACACAGGAGTGTCAGTCCAGGGAGGAGAGGAAGTCAGCATGGAGGGGAAAATGGATAGCGAGAAAAGAAATCCCAACTACTCTCAAGAGTTTGATTTCTCAAGCAATGGATTTCTCACCAGTTTATGAAGGGATGAAGTGGTGGGGGTTAAGTTTATAAATTCAGCAGATGCCTTTTGGTTCATGTCTCCTGTGCTCACAAGATCCGGAGGTGAAGTTTGCCTGCAAAACGATCTCCCTGCACCCTTTGTTCAGTTGGAGCAATTAACATAATTGCATTTAACAAAACCCTTTGAATGCATTTTTGTTTCTCAGTTATTTCTTTCAGTCAATTGAAAGGGCTTGAAATCCCCATTCTACAAAGCACAGACAGATCTGTTGAGCCTTTCACCATGTGAGTAGTACCTGGAGGAGTGCTGTGCTACAGCAAGAATGTGAGTTCACTCTCCAGACCTTTGGAGACTGGCTGAGCTCTCCCAGCTCCTACATCTAGCACTAGAAAACCACAAGGAAGACCATGAAAAAGCAGAATGGTCTTGGCCACCTGTATAAACATTCAGAATAAACAGGAGGAGGTCATGCAGGGACAGGGCACCTCAGCAGGGAGAGCCAGCTTCCTAAATATGGAATGGGGAACCCCAGATGAATCCATCAGGGAAGAACTGGGGTGTTGGGGGTCACAAGCCAAACCCAAACCACCACAGGCTGCAAATCTTGTGCTGTTTTGCTGTTGCTAAACAGCAGGCTGAGATGTGGTGATGTGTTTTGGATGTGCAAGATGCAATAGATGGCCTGGGTGTGAGTGTGGTGTCCAGTCTGGAGCACATCAGGAGCAATGCAGAAAACCCAGAGTGATCAGATGTCAGGGAAATACAGCCTAGGAGGGGAGATTGAAAGAACCAGGCTTGTTCTGGCTCTGGAAGTTCTGGAATTGTCTGCCCAGGGAGGTGGTGGAGTCACCATCCGTGGCTGTGTTTAACAAAGCCTGGATGTGGCACTGGGTGCCAGGGTTTAGTTGAGGTGTTGGGGTTGGGTTGGACTTGATGATCTTGAAGGTCTCTTCCAGCCCAGTGGTTCTGTGAGTTTTGCGAATTCTGTGAATTCTGTTTAAGCTAAAAGTGAGAATCTCTGGGGCACAGAACAAGAGCAATCTCTAAGTGCTTTGAGTCATGAAAGCCCAAGCGAAGAGCCTGACTCAACCCAATCTCCAGAAATTGTGTGTTTTCAGCTGCAACACTCAGATTAAACAGTTGGAAAAAACCTTGGGAGAATGTGGATCTGTGGGACAGAGAAATCCAGTTTGGGTGGGTGGTGGCTGCAGCTCAGGTGCAGGAGTGGGCAGTGCAGAGGGACATCACCTAGATGGCAAAGGAAGTGATGCTGCTGCCTGGGTCCAACAATGGGATCAGGTCTTTCAGGTCTTTCTGGCCCTGGTTTTGGGGAATCTATAAGCTGAGGTGAGGGATGGCAGCAGGAAATACACTAATGTTTTCTTTTCCCATCTTATTTTGGTTCCCACCTGGTACAAACCAGCAGCTTCTCTTCCTCTTTGAAAAAGTGTATCAACCACAAGTCACAGAAAAGTAGGAATGACTGATATTTTTGTGTTTCAATGTCTTTTTTTATGGTGATAATTTATTTTTTAAAAGAAAAATAGCTTTATCTGTGTTTTGCAGGGAAAGCCCAGCTTTCCTGAGGGGGAGTGGGTGAATTGACTCCTGCAGACAAATCTCCACTTAGCATTCAGCAAGTTGGACAAACAGCAAACTTCAGCACAAAATAATTACAAGGATTTTTAATAATAGCAGGCCTGGCAGAGAGAAATTATAGAAGATAAAGTGTGCAGTGATAGTTGGATACTAAGAGCATAGTGCCTGCATCCAAGGAAGGAGGAAATGGAAAAAGATACAGCAACTACAGTCTTAGTAAACTGATTTAATTAGTATTATTGCAAACAGAAAGGGAAGATGGGAAAAGTGCATTTATAAATGTGGACTATGAAAACAAACTTGATAGTTTACTTCAGTAAGAGTTTGATTGTTTTCTGACGGGTTTACAGTGAGGTTTAAAGCCCAGCACTGCTTGGAGCACCTCTGCCGGGGAGACAGGCTGGGACATTTGGGGTTCTTCAGTCTGGAAAGAGAAAACTCCAGGGGGACCTCAGAGTGACCTTCCAGTACTTAATGGGAGGTTATAAAAGAGGGACAGTGATTTTGTACATGGGCAGATGGTGATGGGACAAGGGAGAATGGAATTAAAACTAAAAAACCTTTTAAACTGAAAGAGGGGAGATTCAGACTAGATACTAAGCAGAAATTCTTCGCTGTGAAAGTGATGAGAGCCNGTTTTATAGAAAATAATTTTTCCAGTGAATTCTTTTAAGTAAAAATTTTCCATGCTTCTGAAAGAGCAAGGAAATAATCAATGACCATTGTTTGGAGAAATATAGCACCTCTTCCCAACTGTGCTAATATTGGTGAGAAAACAGTATTTCATCAGACCAGCTCATGAGTCAAATTTGTAAATGACTCCCTTTATACTTGGGCTCTGTGGACTGCTCATGAATATTGGAAGCGTGAGCTGTGCTGCTTAATTGTAGCTTCTTGTATGAGTCACATGATTATTTAATGAGGATCCTTGATTGGAGGCATGAGCAAACACATCTCTTACACACACTTGATTGTGCCAATTTCAGGGCTCATTTTCTCTCGGTGCTGATACATAACACATTTGTCATTGGCCTTGGCAAACGTTTCTTTGCCAGAAAAAAATCATTTCTCAAGTATCAACAAAAAATGATACATGGGTTTAGCTAATATAAAGTGTGTCATAGAACAATAGAGTCATAAAATCACAGAATTATTTTGGTTGGAAAAGATTTTTAAGATTATTGAGCCCAGCCATTGTCCCAGCACTGCCAAGGCCACCTTAACCCATGTCCCCAAGTACCACATCCCCATTTCTTTTAAATCCTCCCGTTCACCATTTCTGTATAATTTCCCTTGTAACAAAATTAAGAAAATAACCTTAAGATTCGCTTGTGAGATACATTTGGGTGGCAGCAGCATGTGGGAATTTTATTAGGTGATGTCAGGATCCTCTTCAGGAAAGGCTGATCCATTTGCTTTCTTAGCTCTGCTGTGAGTTGGGGTCTTGGTTTTTTTTTGGTGTTTCTGGTATGTTTAGGTTTCTCCTGGGCATGAGGGTGCTGTAATTCTCACCTCAGAACAAGAGTGGGTGTTGCAGCTCCAATATAGCTGCTCCAGTGCCCCATCTCTGGGTCTCATCCTGCATCCAGCATTAATGGAGATCAAAAGATCTCCAAAAACCATGGAAAGGCTTGGGTTGGAAGGGGCTTCAAAGATCATCTAGTTCCAGCTAGAGGAGATGGTAGTTTTTACCATTTGTGGTACACTGCTTGTGTGACAATTTTCTCATGGAAGTTTGTTTATTAAGTTTGGGAAAAAAACCTTTGTGTTTCCTAAAAACTCTATTAAAGCACACAGCCACACCAGATTTCAGGAGAGCCTTCTCTGAAGTACCATTTCATTGGATTTAAAGCTGTGTTTCATGAATATAAAACATGACATATGTGATCTTCCCTCTGCCTAGCAGCAAAGGCTGAGGCTGATGTAAGACAGAGTCAATGACCTGCTTGGGTTGAAAAATAATCTTCATTTTTTTCACTGTAAAGGTCAGTGCAGTTGCATCAGTCCAGGATACCTGACCTACTTGATTGCTGAAGTTACAGATTTTTTTAATAGAGTACAAAAATGAGATTATCTCTTTGGAAAGGGGCTCCACAGGTACAACACAGTCATTTTCTGTTCCAGCTATGATTCCACCATTCCAAACACTGATAGTTGTTTTCCAGCTCAAGTGAATGTTGTAAATTCATTGTGGTGGCATGGTTATTTCCAAAATTCCTTGGTTTATGTGTTGGTTTAAAATATTAACAAACTGTCCTCACAAACACACTGCCAAGCCAGCCACAACCCCTTGAACAACAAACAAAATCAAAATCAAATTCTTTCCAAGACACAACATTGTTTTTTGAATAGATTCACTGACCAAAGGAATGACAGATTAAGGAAGAAAAAAGAAAAATAAATAACAGGCTTGGAAATCTGAAGTTAGACATGGATAAACAAGAGAGGATCATGGCAGTTCTTTGGGTACACAGAAAATTCGCATTTGGGAAGAAAAAATGGAGAATGGTCAGGAAAACATCTGGAAAGGTTGGTGCCAGATGGTTGTTTCCTTTTTGATTGGACCAGTAGTTTTCTCATAAAATATGAAGACCTAATTTTCATGTTTTTCAATATTTACAGATCTCAGTCTATATGTATGAAGGAAAATAAGGTCTCAAATAGAACTCTGTGCATGCTTAAAATAATCTTGATATTTTCTACTTTGCTGACTCAGCCTAAATGGCCTAAGATTTTAAAGTTCTGGGAATGCTACACCCCTATTGCAGAAAGGATTTTATTTAGGGAGGCAAACTCTGGCCAGTTCTTTATTAGATTTTAGCTTATGTTCTCACCACAGCAAAATCTTGTTGAGCTGGTAGCAGGGTGGCATTGACTAGAATAATTTTCCTTAATTTCTGCTTGTGGCTGGTGGTGCAGTTCTTGATTGAGAGATTTTCAACTGCAGGAATACATTTCTCCCCATCAACCACCATGAAAAGCCAAGGACAAGATCCATTTTTTAAACAGATCCCTAGATTTCTGTTTTAGAGCTTTATCATTGTTTTCCCCACTTAGGAGGGAACATATGCATTTTATGTAACCTTGAGTAGCTATAACAGCAAATTATTATGTTCTCTACAAAATACTTGTGTTTTCTTTCACAGACCAATGGCCTTAAACTTAATAAACCTGATATTAAAGTGGTGTTGGACTGTGGGTATTCTTTAGTTTCATTGTGTGCAATGCTGAGATAAACTTCCATACAACCTGATATTCAAATGCTGGGATTTGAGTGGGGCTGTAGTTAACATCATTATCCCATGGGGCAAAAACATGACTTCTGGAATTTAGAAAAGTTCTTTTGCCATTTTCCACCTGGGGGTTTCTTGAGGCTATCTTAAGGATGCTCCCATTCATCTGGTCACCCTCCTGTCACCTCCCTGCTCTGTGTCCCTGGTGCCACGTGGGTCACTGAAAAGAAGTCAAAACTCTACATTACAGAAAGCAAATCGCTTCCTATTCAGGCAGTGAATAGCATGAGAATTTTTCTCATGCTATTTTCACAAAGTGTCTTTCTTTGGTTTTAATTGGATTTCCGTAATTTAAAATTCATCAGAACTTTGCTAGCATATTCTGAATAATGCATTTATTCATGCAAACATATTTAGGCATGTTGCAAACACACGGTGCAGTTGTTTTGCCTGAATGATGTGCAGAGGTTCTGGTGGTCAGTAAGATGGCTGGAGTGTGGGCTCAGCCAGGGAGCTGAGAGAAGAGGTTTCTTCCTCTCTATTCAGCCAAGGATGGGTAGAATGGAAATTGAGCTATCTGAGCTAGCTTTGAAATGCCTCTACTTGGAGCAGGGCTTGGGCTGGAGCCCTCCAGAGGTTCCCTCCAGCCAGATTTTTCCTGTAATTCTGACTTTTAAGACTCAGTTTTATCACCTTTCTCTCTGCTCGTCTTCTCCTACTGTTCCTGACCACTTCCACCTGTTTTCCCATTATAGCTATAAAGGTAATTAGAGCTATTTTAAAAGTTGGCTGCTGGCCCCCAAGGCATTTCTGCACCAACAAAGGGCTTGGGTTGCTTCTCAAACCCAGCTGCCTTTCGTGTTGCTCTGCTGTGTAAGTCCCTCCACTCTTTCTGGTTCACAGACTGAATTAATAAAATAAAATATATGTGTTTCTGTCGGAGACTAGGAATTTTCACTTTCCTCAGGAAAACAAACAAACAAACCAAATAAAAAGTTGTTTTTCTTAAATCCCAGGTGTTCAATTTTTCTCCCTGCCATTTCCTTTCATTTCACTTTGGAAACTACTTATTACTTTTATGAAAAGTCAGCTTGGGGAAAAGACACTGCACATAAATTGCAGTACAGTCTGCCACTACCACTGTGCAACAAAATCTTTCTTCTTAGCTAAAATAATTGGCTGAATTTGGCAGAAACTTCCAAACGTTGGGGTTGATCAAGTGTGAGCTTTTCACTCAATCACCTACCAAGACCCCGAATCTCAGCCTCCTTCAAATCTGGCAGTGCAGCAGGGAATTCCTGTATCCCTTATTTGTGCTACAAAGGCCAGTTTTTAACAGTGTAAAGCAGAGATTTGCACTGGTGAAGCTGCTGCTGATTTCAAGGAGAAATTATCTGGCAATGGAGTGTTTTTTTCTTGTCTTATAGGAGTGAAAAGCTGGGCTGAAACTAAGGAGAACGGTGAAGGTGCAGGGATGAGTTTTGTGTGAGGTGATTTGACTGGGCAGCTGGAATGGGGACAGCCACCTCTTCTGTGCACATCTCTTTTCCTGTCTTTGTCCCTCTTTTCCCCATCCTCAGAGATGAGGAATGGTTTTCCCTTGGAGCTGGAGCTCTTTGCCAGCAGCATTTTGTGCACAGGGGTGGTGATAACAGAATAAGGGCAAGGTAGTGACAAAAGTGCTGATGTTTGCTCATGTGCTGTGCTTCCAGCTCATGGCTGGAAAACCTGATTAACACTTGAAGTCTTGATTTCTCCAGGGGACAAAGGGTTTGGCCATAAATCTGCTGCTCCCAGTTGCACAGTGGTGGCACCCAGCTCACATCAGCTGGTTTGGACAAAGGTGGAGGGAGGAGAGCAAGAGGGTCTGGCCACATCTTTCCTGCTGTGGGTTGGCTTGATTAATTTCTGGCCTAATTTCCATGGGCATTGCGCACTTCTCCTGCTGTTCTGCTCACCCTGGAGTTGTTACAACTCTTGAGCAAGGCAAGAAAGGAAAAATGAAGCACCATTATGTATTTCAGTCAGTAGCTGCAGGCTCTGAGGGCATGCTGGACCCACAAATGGTGCTCACTTTGGATTCC
Organism: Spizella passerina; assembly: GCA_013401375.1. NCBI lineage: Eukaryota > Metazoa > Chordata > Aves > Passeriformes > Passerellidae > Spizella > Spizella passerina. The sequence continues at coordinate 11,526 of WBNQ01059519.1, forward strand.
TCAGGCCTGGACTTTCTCAGGAGAAATTCCCTCTGTTGAATGCTGTGGTGTGAGGACCGAGTGTGATGTGGGGTGGGTATTCCAGGGAGATCAGAATCACAGAATCACTGGGTTGGAAGAGATTCTTCTTAAAGATCATCAAGTCCAACCCAGCCCCAACACCTCAACTCAGCCCTGGCACCCAGTGCCACATCCAGACTTTGTTAAACACACCCAGGGATGGTGACACCACCACCTCCCTGGGCAGACAATTCCAGAACTTTATCACCCTTTCTGTAAAAAACTTTTTCCTAATATCCAACCTCTATTTCCCTCGGTGCAGCTTGAGGCTGTGTCCTCTTGTTCTGGCAGTGCTGCCTGGAGAAAGAAACCAACCCCACCTGACTACAATCACAGTGGGGATGAGAGCCCCAGATGATGTGGAGGCAAAGCAGGATGTTCAGATAGAGAGAGAATGGGAAATTGCTCAGAGAGACGCTGTGGGCAGTTGAAAGCAGGCCAGAGCCAGTAGCTCACTGTGGATGAGCCACCTCTCCAACCATCCTGGGCAGTGCCATGCCCTGTGAAGGTGCCATCCTGGCCTTGTGAGCTGCTGTGCTCTGCCTGTCTGCACAAAATGGGCTTTTCAGCAGGGCTGAGCAGCTGTGCCCAAGGACCAAGGTGGACATTTGCCACCATCCAGGCTGTAGAAGGTGAATGGGTTTGGAAACAGTCAGTCTCCATCTTGTGATGTCTACAGAAGTCTTGGGAAACCAGAGGACCCTCATCAGGAGGTCCAGTTATAGAGGATTACATGGAGGTTGGAGTCAAGTGGAGGATGGGAATGGCACACAGAAGTTTTTAGGATAGAGGGTGAAGGTATTGACAGAAAAATCTGCTGTGCTTTGCTGCTGGTTTATAGAACTATGAGGTGTGCAGCCCTGCTGAATAACATTTATTTCCTAAGTGTAGTTTTCCAGAAGTCAAACTGTGCTGCTGAGCCTTCATTCCTAAGTACTCTAATACACTCTGCCCCAAATACAATCTGCTGTGCCATTTATCTGCACAAAATAGAGTCTTTTCTCACAGCAGAAACTCCAGCAACACTTAACTGGGTGGAGTGGATGAAAACATGTATTTCAATCCTGAAAAAATATGAAGCCTATTGTTAAACCTTAAATGTGTTTTGAAAAGAGGCCTAAACAAAGAAGAAATATTTACCACGGATATTTACTACCTCTTTTTATTGCAGAATTCAGCCTCTCTGTTGTTCCTGTGGAAAATCTCTGCTGGAGTTCCTCCAGTAAGACCAACGATGTGCACAACATCTCTGCCACCCCTGCATGGGCTGTGCCCTGCTGTGAGTGCCAAGGGTGACATGTGGGGTGGCACACCTGGACCCCTGGCCCCTGCGGGCCAGCAGAGCTCCACTGAGGTCTCTTCTCTGGTTCTTTAAGTCCAGATGGGCCATGAATTTGCAAAAACCCATTCCAAAACCCTCCTCTGTCCCAGTACTGTCTTGGGAAGGGTGAATCTAATCTCTCATCATTTGCACTTTGTTGAATTTTGCCTGCTGCGTTCCTATCTTGATTTTTCCAAGAACATATTTGGCAACAGCTTGGAGGGCTTTTGGACTCCCCTTTCTGTTTTCTTTGGATTGCAGGCATGGAAAACTGCATGCACAACATGCTAAATACTTTCATTAATTTCACACTGTTTACGAGCTACTCTGCCTCCTGACCCCTCGTAGCAGCTGATCAAGCTGGGGTTGAGCTTCCTCTAATCTGCAAATTGAGAAATTAGTCAGCTATATCCCTTAGTTATGAAACTGGGATGGATGAAATCTCAAGGCCATCAACTGCCCTAGTTGAGCCTCTCTCAAGCTGGAAGCAGGAATACAGATCCCCCTACTATAAAACCAGCTGGGTGGGTGCATTGTTGGGGAGTTTAAATGCCTCACTTAAGCCAGGATGTCCTTTGTTTATGTTCTGAGTAGGAAAATGAAGCCCTTGGCACTGTGCTCTGTTACAGTAGGAGTTAAGATGTGGTCTGGTATCCAGGCCATTTCCAAGGAGATGTGATGTTTGCAGGTCATCCTGACTATCCAAGCTTGTCCTACTTGCAACCAACCAAGCAGTTCTGCTGCCGGGGAATGAAACCTCACCTTGCTTGGTTTTGCCTCCCTTTCTCTCCTGAGCACCAGCTGGGCATCCCTTTATTTGCCACTGTACTCCTCACATGGAAGCTGAGTCACAGGGTCCCTGTTGGTCCCTGCTGGTCCATGTGGTTCCTGCTGGTCCTTGTTGGTTCCTGTTGGTTCCTGCTAGTCCCTGTTGGTCCCTGCTGGTCCATGTGGTCCCTGTTGGTCCCTCCTGGTCCCTGTTTGTCCCTGCTGGTCCCTGTGGTTCCTGCTGGTCCCTTCTGGTCCCTTCTGGTTCCTGCTGATCCCTCCTGATTCCTTTGGTCCCTGCTGGTCCCTGCTGGTTCCTGCTGCTCCCTGCTGGTCCATGTGGTTTCTGCTGGTCCCTGTTGGTTCCTGCTGGTCCCTCCTGGTCTCTGTTTATCCCTACAGGTCCCTGTGGTTCCTGTTGGTCCCTGTGGTTTCTGTGATCCCTGTTGGTCCCTCCTGGTCCCTGCTGGTCCATGTGGCTCCTGCTGATCTCTGTGGTTCCTGCTGGTCCCTGTGGTTCCTGCTGGTCCCTGTTGGTCCCTCCTGGTCCCTGTTTTTCCCTGCTGGTCCATGCTGGTCCCTGTGGTCCCTGCTGGTCCTTGTGGTTCCTACTGGTCCCTGTGGTCCCTCCTGGTCCCCATGGTTCCTGCTGGTCCCTGTGGCTCCTGCTGGCTGTCACAGCCCTGGTGTCAGACAGGCCCCCTCTCCACCAGCCTGTCACAGGCAGCCCCTGCTGACACCACGTCTGAGATGCCTCCTGCTTCCCTCCTTCCCATCTGTCTCGTGGGGAAAAGCACAAGGAGCAGCCTTATCTGCTCTGACAGGCAGGGTTATGCAGAGGAGAGCTCCTCCTGGGAAGCAGATGGGGCCAGTTGAGAGTGGACAGGGAGATGTGCTAAATAAATCTGCACCAGCCAGTGCTGTGGGCAGGTGGTGAGGAGAACACATGTGCCAGGCATGGAAAGGTAACCACCATGCACAGGATTGATTTTTGGCTGTTGTGATCCGGTAAAACTCCCATGCAGGGGCTCAGGGACATTGTTGTAAGCATAATATTTACTGTTTTCTCTCCTGAATGATTAAAAACCCACCAGATCCTCCTGTACAATGGTGTTTCCCTTATGGGAGTGGCTCCAGCTGAATGCATGTGCTGCTGGGTGGGACGTGAGGATTTGCTCTGCAGCTGTGAATGTGGTTTGTGTGGTCTTTCTGGCCCATCCAGGCAGACACCTGGGGCTCAAGAAGCAGTTAAATGAATCTTCAGGATAAACTAGGAAAAATAAATGGGTCTTGAGGGCCATGAGCAAGTGTGAGAAATATTTCTATTTCTTGCTTTAATCTATTCCAAAGAGGAATTAGCTGCTGTTTCTGTGTTTGGAAATAAACTGTGAAAAGGGGTATCCTTCAGGAGATACTGAGCTGTGAAAGGTGGGCTCACACTGGGATGCTGAAATTGAGGGTGAAACCCCAACAGGGAAAAATTCCCACAGGTGGACCCAAAGTTCTGGAGAAGGGACATTTTTCCTGACCTTTTCCCCTGTCCCTGCTCTTAGTGAAACCAGGGAGAGTCCCAGGATGGTACATGGCAGTACTTTGTAATGTGCACAGGGTACTGACCTGGCAATCTTTGGGGCATCAAAAACCATCCCAGTAAATAGAGCAAGGGAATGTTTTCTCTGTCCATAATAGGGAAAGCTCCTGGAGGTGTTTGAAGAACGTGGTATATTTGCTATAACTTTGTTTTGACATTTTCCAGAACAATTCTCATGTTGTTTGCAACCAGAAGCCAAAATTTACAGGTAGTTGTTGCTACTAAAAAATTGAAATTCTTTGATCTAGGGCCGTTCAAAGCAACAGAGACACAGTGCAGGACAGGGAGAAGGAGGAGGGTCAGGAAGGAGGTCAGTCTTCCTGGAACAATTTCCATGTCATCAGATAGCAACATTTTCATGCTTGGAATGAAAAACAAAAGGCTTTGACCCAAGAGAAACTCGAAGTCCAGCCTGGAATAGTTTATTTTATTTTCTGTGCTAATAGGTTCTTGTCTCCATTCATGTGTCCAGAGAAGGGCAATGGAGCAGGGGAAGAGTCTGGAGCACAGGTGAGATGAGGAGCAGCTGAGGGAGCTGGAGGGGCTGAGATTGGGGAAAAGGAGGCTCGGGGGATTTTCTCACTCTCTACAACTCCCTGACAGAAGGACAGAGCCAAGTGGGGCTCAGGCTCTGCTACCAAGGAACAAACAACAGGATGAGAAGAAATGGCCTCAAGTTATCCCTGGGAGAGTTGGGATTGGACAATAGGAAAAAAAGACCACCCAATGCCTAGGGATGGTCAGGCACTGGAATAGGTTGCCCACGGAACTGTTGTAAATACCATTGCTGCAAGTGTTCAAAAAAGATGAGGATGTGGCACTTTGGGACCTGCTTTGTTGGTGATCATGATGGTATTGGATTAAGTGGGTGACTCGATGATCTTAGAGGTCTTTTCCAGCCTCAACAATTCTGAATTTCTATAATTCTGTTCCTGTTAGACTGTGAGCACCTGAGATCAGCCACTGCCCATTCCATGTCCAACTGCTTCTCCATCAGTGGGATGCACAAAAAGTAAACTGCAACAACCAGACCTCACAGGTCTGCTGGGCTTCAGCCCTTATTGCCCCATCCTGCTCTGGAATCAATGGTTCTAGCAGCCTATGGAAACCCCTCAGCCTTCTGCCTGTGTCTCTTTGTAAAAAACAGGCATCTTGAGGCAGGCAGGGAAACCCTGCTGGGATGCTGCTGTTTTCCCAGTCCTCTGGATTTGGAGGGTTTGCTTTGTGATTCACCTTTAAAAGGACAAGAATGCTGATGAGCCTGAGATCAGGCTGACCCCTGGTTACACTCAAGAGCCTTGAGTGGTGGTGATAATGAAAATATTGCAAGAAGCACTAAGACAGGGCAGGGCTGCACCTCTCTGGGAGAATGATCTCTCAGAGCACAGACAGGATGGGCTCTGGTATCTGCCTGCGGAGGTGAACCTGCAGTGTCGGCCACTGATATTTCCCTGTCACTGCTCCTGTTAAGGTTAATGGGAAAATCCAAAGGAAAAATTTAAATACCTTTTTAAAAGGAGTCAATTTGAGATCAACTGTATTTCATTTGTCTTTTGGGCTGGTTTCCTGACATTCAGTGTAAAGAGGTGTAAATAGGAGGGGACTTGTCCCTGTGGGTATGCTGACTTTAAAACATGCTCGGAGTGGGTTTTGCCAGGAATGGGGGGAGTTACATGAAAAAAAACACTCCATCAATCACTAAACCAGAGGATCATGAAACTCTGGGAGGAGTTTCTTCCCCCTCTTTTCAGTAGGAAAGGTGCCTTTTCCAGCAGCAGTTCTGCCAGATCCCCTGCAACCTGCAAGGAGCTGAACAGATGTAATGAAAAAGAGAACAGTGGAAGTACATCCTGTACTTTTGTTGTGGTTTTGCCCTCATGGTGCCTTTGAACACCTACTTTTTTTGAGGTGGGAGTTCCACTGCAGCTCAGGGGCTGCCCAGTAGGGCTGGGCTTTGTGTTCCCGGTGCTGTTTCCCTCCTGCACGCTCCCCACACCCTGTGTCTGCAGCAGGCCCTGGCTGCTGCTTCTGTGGGCTGGGGGCTCCCAGAGATGGCTGACATTCCTAACCAGCAGCTTCTCCTCAGCAGCTGAGCATGCCAGGCACTTTAATCACCTTCCTGTAGGCAAACACCCTCAATTCTCCCCTGCAGGGTGGGCAGAGAAGGCTCAGGGGCCTATCCCTGGGCCTCCCACACCTATCCCTGTAGGATGGGCAGAGAAGGCTCAGGAGGACAAATCTGAGCCATCACCACCCTAGGCCAGGTCTGAGGGGACAGGGGAACTGTTGAACTGCTCAGAGCTGGGGATTGAGATGTGGCAGGCATGAGCACAAAGGTTTTGTGGGCTGCGTCACTTGGGGCCTTTCTACTGCTGGGAGAGCATCCTCCATGGGCAGTGGTGCAGGGAGGTGAAGCCTCCTTTAGCTCTCATCAGGAGACATCAGCCCAGCAGGTTTGTCTGCCTCTGTGAGACTCAGGGATGGCCTCTGCATCTGCAGCTCGTGCAATATTTATGCAGCTGACCTGGGAAATGGCAGGGGTTTCACTCTTTGTTAGGTAGGTGAGTGACCCCTCAGCTGTCCCAGCCACCATGGGCCCTCCAGAGAGCCCTGTGTCTGCCTAGAGAGAGGGGGTGAGACATCATTTCCACAGCCTTGTGCAGATGAATTAGGCTGCAGAGAGCTCACACATGAATAAATGCAGTTTTGGGACAGGTTAGCAGGGTTGAGGCCTCATAAAACCTGTGGGCAAAGACACAAATGTTTGCTGAAACAGTGCAGTGAGTCTGCCTCAGCACCAAGGAAGGGGAGATCCATGGGGAAAAGTGGCAGACCTTCCCTAAAGCCTGGAAAATACCTGAGGGAAGAGGAAAGTACAGCAAGCAGGACAAAGCCTGGCCTCCAAACCATTATCTGCTGCAGGACTGGGGTGTCCCCTGAAAGCCCAGGCCACTGCAGCCCTGCAGGGAGGAGGAGGAGGAGGAGAAGGAGAAGGAGAAGGAGAAGGAGAAGAAGAAGGAGAAGGAGAAGGAGAAGGAGAAGGAGAAGGAGAAGATAAAAAATCTCCAAGGACTTCCTTGCAATGTAGTGGGAGGTGTGGGGAGGCGCTTCTCTGAGGGGATGTCCCCAGATTGCCAAGGTGCTTCTGGCACTTCACCTTTCCTGTGCCCTCTGACACCCCACTTACACACCAGTGCTCAGTCCCAGGCTGCTCCTGCATCAGCAGCAGCAGGAAATTCATCTTTGCCCCCTGCCAAATGTGGATGTGGGAGAGCCCCTGCCTGCACTCACTGGGCAGGGACTGAACTGCTTATTAGGAGCCCAGGCTGAGACTGTCAGGATCACCCTAAAAAGGGATTTAGGGACATGCCCTGCAGTACTTGGTGTTGTTAAAACCACTAAGTACCTAAGCCTAACACAAGATTTCTGTCTGAATCATAATCCTGGAGCTGGGTGTCTCAGGGTTGCCTCTCCCCCTCTTCACAGATTTCCTTCTCCAGCACCTTGCAGGCTGCACCAAGCACCTTCAAACCCAGCTTTCACCCCTGGAGAAATTCTTGGGATTATTTGGTGGTGACACACAGAGACCATGGCCCTCCAAAGATGACATTTACCAGCGCACTTAAGGGGAAGGCGAGGAAGCATGCTGGATTTTCCCTTGTATTTATTATTATTCACCCATGGAATTAAAGGCCATGAACCAGTTTTGTGCATAGGCATTCTCCCATTTTTTTTGCAGCCTGGTTTCACATCACAGCTACAGCACAGATAATGTTGCTGCAAGAATAATTTGCTGGAATGTGTTGGACTCCAAACCTGCTTGGTAGTGATTTCTCTGGCAGAGGGGAGAGCCCCTTTTTAGCAGCACATGGAGAAATTATGTAGAGCCCTCTGAACCAGAACCCTTATGCAATTTTTTGTGGTTTTTTGACTCCAGAGCCTAAGAATGTCTCTCTTGAATAGCATGTTTCTTGCTAGTTCGTTCATCTGTGAATTTCCCTGGCAGGTAGCACATAAATAGCTCTGAGACACAGGCGATCCACGAGTTCTTTTCAAAATACAGCATTGAGTCATTTTAAAGCCTCCTACTGTAGCTCTTTTAAAGATTAACTCATTAATTTAAGTGTGAGATTTGTGCCTGAGAAAGAAGGATAAAATCCTGGCTTAAGATGTTCTTCCAACAAAGTACCTTGTTTAAAAACCACTGAATAAAATGTCATGGGAGCTGGCCTGTGAAGTGAGCAGGGGACATCTGCCCATCCCCACCAGGCTGTTTCATCACCCAGAGGCTACACTGCTTTCTAGAGCCAGGAATAGAAACCAGAGTTCCTCATTCCCAGGAGCCCTTTGCCATGTAGGGCAGAGCAGCCCAGCTGGTTCCCCCCAGCCTTTTTTTTCTGCCTGACCCCAGGCACCACTCAGCTTTCAGTAATTAGGGCAGAATTAGGGCAAGATCCCAGGGGATGGAGGCTGCTGGAGCAGGGCTTGCACAGAGGACAGAGCTCTTCTATATATTGAGCTGAGCCTCCTTTACCACCTGGAAATGTTGTCAAAAAGGGAATTAGGGCATTTGACACACTTGCACAGGTCTGGCATCCCAGCAGGTTACAGCAGCAGCTCTGCCCATGGGTATCCAGGAATACCAGCTGTGTCTGCAGTGCATGTTCAGATAAACATCTGCTGTCAGTGCACTGGGCATCCAGAGCCTCCACTGGCATGGGCTGGGACACCAAAGTAAGCAGGAAAACCAAAAAGAGATAATTTCTCTTGTGACTCTGCTCATGGTGGACAGTGTTAGCAGCCTGAGGAACAATAGAGTGTGGCTGCTGCTGACTGCACGCATCAGATGAGTAACAAATTTCATTCAAGCAATAGGAGAGCTCCCAAACAGACCAAAATGTGGTGTCCTGCTATGGAAACAGCCCAGGACTCTTTTTCTCATGTGCAAAATACCACTGCACTGCCTGTGCTTAATTAGTTAAGGGCTGTTTTGTGCATTGGCTTTCACATGGATGTACCCAGCACAATCAATTTTCAAGAACTGAGTCAGAATTTACTTCCCCAGTAAGTTAGAGCAACTTGTTTTTCTTTATCTTTCCTTTTTTAAAAATTTTTTTAGAGAGAGTTTCAGAAGGAGGAGACAGCTCTGGGACTGTCTGTAAATCTGAAGTGAGATATGCAACCACCACATTAAACCTGCAAAGAGAGTTTCCACAGTTACCTGGGTGGAATTTTCCTTTCTTTTATCATCAAAACATGCCTGACTGCCCTGCCCAGAGCTGCTATCTTCTTTGCTTGATGCTCTGTGCACATGTATCTTGGAATTAGTCCTGTGCCTTCAGCCCATCCTCCTGCAATGTGGCATCAGGATTCTGCCCTCAGCATGAAGTGCAGTGGTGACTTGTCCCTCCTGCAGGGTCAAAGGAACAGAGGCAAATTCTGTAAACCATAAACATCTCTGACATCTCTAAAAGTTCAAGGTGAAAATCAAAAATAGCCATTTGATGCCTGAGACTTTTGATGCATCTTTAGCATGTGGTTCTGCTGACAGGAGCTGTGTGACTCACAGAAGCCATCAGCACCCTGCTGTCTCCCAGAGCACTTTTAGGGCTCTTCCTTGGGACACTTCTGCCACATCTGCTGTCAGCCAGGCCCACAGAGCAGCAAGATGCAAAGGTGATGCCCACAGGGACACACCACAGTTTATTTGGAGCTCTTAGGCTGGGACAGACACTGTGAGTGGGAATAATCTGCTGAAGATCAGACCCTGAGCTGTGTTACAGATGGACCATGACACTCTGAAATTTGCAGTCTTAATGGCTGCTGGTATTATGATAAAGTAATATATCAAAGTAAAAAGTGTTCCTTCTTAAAAACCATGAATAGATTTGAATCCATCTATTATTGAAAAGGCAATCAGCAATGTGCTGTGCTGGTCTCTTACAGGGGCTCCAGAATGCATTAGTGCATTGCTCCTTGGCTCCTTGGCAACCTTGGGAGGTTGTACAACTTGAAATTGTAGTTACCATCCTGGAGAGTTCAAGTATCCATAAGGGCTAAAAATACACAGGGAATTGTGGTGCATGAGTGTGGGCACCTGGGATTCAGCAGAGTTGAGATGGAAGGGCAGGAGGAGGAGCACGTGGCCTTTTCCATTCACTGGAACAGTTTAATGTAAAAAGAGGAAAAAAAAAAAAAGAAAGCAAAGCTAAAGATCAGTTGCATTTCATGGATGGAAGGTTACTGGTGGAAGGAAATGGTCCTCCTTGGATTTAAATCAGAATTTAAAATTGCATCACTTAATCTGACATCCTGCAGAACTCATGCTTAAAGATTTTTACCTTACAGTGCCATGGCAAGGTCAAACTCACTCTGTCAGTAATTACCTTGGAAGTCACAGTGTATTTCTCTGCATGTCCACATTTGGAAGGGATAGGAAGTAGAAGAAGCTTTTCCATTTCTTCCTAGCTTTTGGTATATTTGAAATAAATGAATTCCCTTACGTTGTGTAGTTCTTCAACCCTTGTAATGGATTCTAATTCACACGTGCTGCCTCTTCTCATAGTGGGTGTGGAAATATCAAAGCCAAGTGAGTAAACAGATGGGGAAATGGAGTGCCCAAAGGCACACCCCTCTCCCCAGACATGAGTTTGCAACCCTGTGCTGTGTGCAGGCTGCCTGACCCCTCTCTCTTCTGCCCCATCCACGAGTGTGAAAACACACAGAGATCTTTTTTATCAAGTCCTCTTTTGCTCTGTGGCTCAAAGCTGGAAATTATTTCACAGCACTTCTTTTAATCTTCTTTGACAGCTTTTTTGTTTAAAAATAAAGAGGTTATGACAGTGGGATAAAGCAGCACTCATAAGTGTTTGCTGGAGCTCTGATCAAGGGCTAGGTGGCTCATCCAGCAATGCTCCTCCTCATTTCTACAGTGCTGTTCCTTGATAATGTGGATATTTGTTATTCATAATTTGCTGCTGGTTACTCTCATCAGCTGAAGGAGACAACATAATGTGAGTTAATTGTTTAGTTCTGCAGGGTCTAATGAGCAGTGTATATATTCCAATATAACAATTTTCCATAGCTCCATGGGAGGGAGTATTAAGTGTTCAGTGACAACGTGCAAATAATGAATGTATTTGTAGAAAGCACAGCTGAGGGACAATAAAAGGGCCCAGGTTTATGGATCATTTATTCAAAACTAACAATGTGATAGCAAAGGAGATCCGGATTAAAAACCTAGACATGCCATTTGGGAACTCAGATGTAATTCTTAGCTTTTTAAAAGTTCAAGCCTTTTACAGATCTTATTGAAAGCAGTGGGAGGACACCTGTGAAAGATGTGGCTGCTGAGTGTTTGGTTAAAAGCAATCCAGCCTTTTTGTCTGGCACTGGTGATACAGTTCCCTCCTAAGAAAATTTCTTGCCAACATGTTTTCAGCAAGGCAGTGCTTGATTCTTACTTCCAACCCTCAGGAAACCATGGTTCTCAGGTGGGAAAACTCAGAAAATGTCTGCCTTATTATCACATCCATCTTATAATATCAATCAAGGTCAAGGCACTATTGAGATTGGTACTCTGTGGATATGTAATAAGAGAGATCCTTCCTCAGAGATGCACAGAACCAAAATAGTAAATGGTCCCAGTTCCACTGACATTACTTCTTTGTGTTCCCCATTTCTCCTTCACTTTCTGCCTCTGGCTTTTCAGGCTGTTGCCTTTTGGGACAACACTATCTTCTTTTCTCAGCTTTCAGCATATAGGAGTAGAAGAAACCACAACTGGGGCTCCTATTTCAATTTATTGAAATTGAAATTATTGATATTAATAGTATGTGCACGACAGTAATGGACTATGCTATTTTGTGCAAGAGCACAGGTTTTTACAGCCCTAAGGTACCAGTGCCTCAGATGTGCACCAGAGAGGCAGGTGACATTTTTCTTTGGAAAGTATGGCTTTGGAAAGCATTTCTCTTTGGAAAGTATGGCTTGAAAGTCAGGCTTGAACCTGTTTTGAACCTATTTTGGGCACCCTGCACTTATGCATTCTAAGAACAGTGCTGTGTGGAGACACTGTAGGAGACAATAAACCCACCTGCAATGCAGAGTGACTGAGCATGAGTGGGGAGCAGTTGTATCTCCTCATACAGAGCAGCACCAGCAGCCGCTACTGCTCCACCTCTGCTTTTAGTGAGCACAACAGAGCCTTTGAAGAGCTCTTGAAATTCCCATGTTGCTTCTTAAGAGACAGGCAAGGCTTTCCAGACTGGCTTTTTAAAGGGGTATTTCATTGTAATTGTCTGTTAAATCTAGATTATTAGAGGTTTCTAATGACCCCTCAACGCAGTGATCAAAGGACATTTGCCACACTTGATGGCAATGACAGCCACTGACTTCAAGCAGAAGGATAAATGAATTAGTTGGATGACAGATTTTTTTCTTTCTTTTAAACACCCAAGCCAGAAATCAATCCTTATAGTGACAAGGTTTAGTGTGCTAAATTCCCTTGGCATTACAAACTCTTTCTTTCTTTCCCTATCCTTGCAAAAAAAACGAAAGCAGGCAGATAGAGCTGATGCCGTGTCGCATCCCACGCGCTCGTGTTGCTCCTGCAGTCTGTTGCTTTTTGGGATTCACACACACATTTGCATTTGCAAGCGCCACTACTGCGCTGCAGTAAACACTGCTCACAGCTCCCTCCTCAGAGAATCCAGATGTCTTCCTCTCAGGACTGTGCATTTCTCCTCAGGTTCCTCATCCCATTGCTGCCTGCACTGGATGTTCTTTGCTTCTGCATAGAAGCCCCGATCCTCATCGCAGAAATTGCTTTTTGTGGTGGGGACATTGGTTGGGAGGGAAAGGTGTTTATCTGCCAAAACCCAGGTTTCAATTTCATTCTCCTGATTCCATCAGGTGCCCATGGATAGGTCTGTGCTAGGAGCACTTTTCCCATACAGCCAACTCTGCCTCCATGAGCTGTGCGCTCTTTGATTACACGTGGTATGTGCAGGTATTTGCTGGCTTTTGGGAGATGAGTAAGAGAAGTAAGAGCCTGAATGAGAGATGTGGGACTCCAGGCAGCTCTTCAAATTGCAGTTTATTCCATCCAAGACGTTACAGCAGTCCAGGGTGATGGGTGACAGAGCTGTGCCCACAGCTGTCAGCTCCAGCTGCAGGCAGGCATGGAGACCCTGAGTTTAGGTTACAATGCATTATAGACTTTTCTTTTGGTTACATTGCATTNTATCCTTTGCTCTAAGTCACAAAAACCCCTTCTAACTAGCACACCCTTTGCCTCCTTGGTTATCCAGTAAGACTGGCTCAGCAATTTTCTTCTATATCAAAACTTGCTTTCATTTCTATTCCTTCTTCAGATTCTACATTCAAAAATCTTTCTGCTAAGCATAATCTTTCTGCTGTGAGACTTTCTTGTCAAACTTTCATGCTTCCCAACACAGAAGGATTTTATTTTTTTCAGTAGTTGAAATGGTGGGGGGGAAAGGGAGAGAAGACATTCAGCTCATTTCTTTTAGCAAAGGAAGGAGCAATCTGAATGAACAAAGGGGTCAAACCCCTCTTGTTGGTGAAGAAATGAGGAGTAAATCCCTATCATCCTGAATCCTGGTGGAGTTTCCAGTGAGTGCAAGGATCAGGATATCATCCTGTGAGGTGCTGCTGCAAGTTCAGTGAGATCTGGAGAAGGGTTCATGTGTTTACTCTCCCTCCCCCTTCAGCCCAGCCTTTGTGCTGTTGGAACACCTCAGCCTTGGCCTTCAGAGCTGTTTGTCAGAGTCAGAGCAGCTGTGATGGCCTGGGGACACATGAGGCACAACTGGGAAGGAGAGATAACAACTTCTAATGGACCAGCTAATATTGGCAGGGAAAACAGACAGCTCCCAGGCACAAGTGCTCCCTCGTGTCTCCTCCTGCTTGCCAGGGGCTTTCTCCAGCATTGTGGACATTCAGAATGAGGATGTGCATCTCCAGGGCACAAAGTTCCTGCTGACCAGGATAAAGGAGCAGCTCCTGGAGCTCAGCACAGGCAGAGGGTGATTGTTATACGTGAGCAATTCTATAATTCTGTTTGCATCCCTGGGTAGGAACCTCTTTTTTCTTTTTTCCACATCATTTCCCAAATCAGGACACTAATCAGGTTCAGATGGCTATTGGGAGCAGTCACAAGCTGCCTCTTTTCCCCTGTTTTGCCACCGTAAAGGAAAGGAGAGGGGTTTTAACAATCTTTAGGCTTTTTATTAATCCTTCTAAGTGAGATGTGCAGGATCTGTATTTTCCCTAACCCTGCCGGTGTGTCATCCTGGGGGACTGAAGTTATCCTAGAAGAATGGAAGGTCCAGCAAAACAGTAAAAAACAACAGCATTATAAAAAGAAGGCAGCTGGGTGGTGGCATTGTGTGTAGTCTGATGGACACTTGAAGAAGGTTATAAATACATGTTTGGGAATGTAACAGCATTGATGTCTGCTGAGTGAGAGACAGAAATAAGGAGCAGATCAAGCCAAGAGATGCTTGCACTCAAGGACATGGTTTTCATACAGGAGACATCTGCAGAGAAGGAGAGAGAAAAAAATGTCCCAATTAGAAGATTTTTTAGCTGCATGCAACCACAGGCAACCTCCAGGGAAAGCTCTGTGGAGCCACCAGGGTGATCCAGTGCTGGAATGGGAAAAGGCTTTTTAACAGCCTGGCCTGGGGATGGAAACAGTCCATGGCACACCCTGCTCTGCCTGTGTGCTCCCTGAATCCAGCAGAGCCAGTGGGGCATTGCTGACCCCTCCCAGGCTGCTGTTCTTGGCCCCCACAGCTCAGCACTAGCCATGGGGTTGGCCATGCCACCAGCATGTCCCCCTCTCACTTGGATACTCTGTCTGCTCTCTCCCTCTCTCCATAACTTCTTGTAGGAGGGAAATCACCTGCTGGAGCTTGGCATTTTGCTGTCTTTTCTCCAGGGGTGGGTGGAGATGGGAAAATGAAAGTGATTTGATTTTTGATGCTTTTTCACCTTTTTGTCTACTTTATAACCTCAATCTGCAGGAGAGGAGTTCCTGTAGGAAGAAACCAGGATGAATATGATGTGCCAGGACTGTACCAAGGGGAGATAGTTTGATCTGCAAATCAGAGAGACTTTATTTGAAAAATCCTCAATGTCACTACCAGAGGCCAGTGTTTTCCTCCCTGCACAGGCAGTGACTCAGCTGGTCTCATGCATGTGGAAGATCAGGGGCTCAAAAGGGATTTGATTTAACATGACCTGCTGCTTCAGCTGGTTACACATGGCTCCCATAAGCTCTCAACTTATCAAAACATGTGCCTGCAACTGAGCAGGGGATTCACATCTCATCTGTCACTGCATTGCTGCTTTGCAGATGGGGGATGCTGCTGAGGCAGAGTGGGTTTGGGTGAAGATTTATTACAGGACAAATGCTGAAACCATCAAAAAAATGGGGAGATAAGGTTTTCAGTGCATTACTTGTGAATGGAGCTGCTGACAGCCAAATACTTCAGCAGATAAAAATCCATTGCATTGCTGGTTGAACCAAAGCAGAGGGAGTTCACCTGCCCTGCATGCCCCCATTACTGCACAATTCACCTCAGTGATATTTTTAGTGTAGACTAAAATTTTTATGCTTTAAAAGTGGAAGTTTCAGCCAATGAATTTGAAATTTGAGATTCCCATGAGGATTCCCACTCATGCTGCTTTTGGAGGGCGGATTCCATGCCCAGCAGCAAGGACTGGGCTCTGGGCTGGTCCAAGTCCCCAAAGTCATTCTGTTTTCTGCACTCACCAGGAGAAGCAACTTCTTTAATGCCTGAAATTGCTGACTACAAATCTCACTCTTTCCCCCCAACAGTTACAGAACACAGGTGTTTCAAAGCTGAAACTTGGAAAATAAAAAAGCATCTTAGACTCTTTACCCCTCCCCTCCCCTTTCTTTCAAGTGGTATTGAGGATTACCACTTGTGGTTATATAATACCTTCCCTCAGCCTGAGCTTTTCAGCAATTAATTAGTCAGGGATTTGAGGGGAAAATATGTATAAAATGGTTTAATATTTGCTTACTGGTCCACAAACGTGCCCTATTTTGTTGAGCTGCTATTCTAAAAGCCTAAAAAGGAAAATTTTTTAAAAATTAGAAAAATCTATTACAGCATTTTTTGCTTTCATTTTATGTGTCTTTATTGAGTGGGAGGTATGGGTAGGGAGGATATGGAAACCTAACACACAGCAGGGAGGACATCACTGCTACTGCCAACAGGTAATGCAGAGCCTCTTCCACCCAGCCAAAGGCGATTCAGGTACTTCTCTTTCTCCAAATGCTGTTTCCTTACTGTGTCTCTCAGACAAAACACTTCTGTAACCCCCAGCGTGGCTCTGGAATTGCTCAGGACTGAGGAGTGTGAGATCTGCTTCATTCAGTGCTCAAGATCAAAGCCATCCAGGTTGTTAACACCATCCTCAGCCTCTGCTGAGTCAGCCAGAGCCTCTCAAAGCTGCTGGCTCCTAACAAGCTCTGTAAAACCTTTGACTGCTTGGAGCTCTGTGGGTGAACTGTGCAATGTGGGGCTCGTTTATTTACTGCTGTCTCCCACCAAAACCCTGAGCATAAGGAGAGGAAATGTCACTGAGCTGCCTTGGCTCGGAGGGGAACTGTCCTGTGAGCTGAAAACAGAGAATATGCCCTATTCCAGGTATCTACAGACACAGCTTCCAAAGCATAGCTGTGGTTTTTTTTCAGCTCTGTATATGCTTTGTTGAGATGTTCCTTATCCTTTGGAAGACACCACTGCTTTTTCCTCCAATCCCTCTCCTTTCTCTGTGCTAAAAAGGGCTGTGGAATATCTTTGTCCCTAATAAAAACCCCACTGAAGGAATGTTTCCAACTTTATGGGCTTCCCTTCTCATTTCTGCCTTCAGACTCCAGCTCACAGCAGTGCTAAGACGAGTGGGTGCTAATTATGGAGAGCCACACTCCACAACAGAGCCCTGCTGCTGGTGAATACAGAAAAATTGCTCATTAGAGCAGCATGGTATTTAGTCAGATTGGCTTCCCTAGATATTAACATTCTGGCATTAATGCAGGCTGGCAGAGTGATGCTTGAATAAAGCCATGTCAGAGTAAGATGTGCAGAAAGGCTTGTGAAATATTTGTCCCACCTGTGGGGTTTGCAGGGCATTTCTGCTGGGGGCTCCCATGTGCTGCTTTAGAAGAAATAAACACCCTTGGATTTCATTAACTTGCACATACAATTTCTTGGTG
>WBNQ01059519.1:29367-45514 GCA_013401375.1 Spizella passerina
AAATTCTCTTTCTCTGAAAGATTCAGGTGTCCTGTGGCTGCAATCTCACTGCGAGTCCTTTCTTTAGAAAAGTATCCTACATAGCATCGTTTCTATTTTAACCTATGCTATAACCTAAAACTATATTTAACACACTACTTAAGAAAATTAATACAGCATAACTTTCTAACACAACACATCTAATATTCATTTTAATATTTGCAAAAAACCAATAATAAAATACGCATTTTTCACAACTTTGACTGGAACACCAGCGTTTGCTAATTAGCCATGCTTAATCTAATTAGCACCCAAATGGGAGTGCCTCCATTCTGTGCTGGTGAAGAGCCCAGAGCTGAGGATTTATGTGGGGGAGGGATTTTCCCTGAGGTTTTCATGGTGTGTCCTCACCCCTGTGCCCTGGGAGGGTGTGTGAGAGTGTCCCTGCACTGCTGTCACCCTGCTGGAGGCAGGAGCTGGATGTACCTGCACTAAATTGTCCCTCCACTGCCAACCTGTTTCTTGCCTGTGAGTTTAGTGTGTGGGTTTTTTCCTTCTTTATTTTTTTATAATGGTCATGGTATTTTGCCTGTAGTTTGCCTTGGGAAATAGAGTGTGTCCTACATCTGTGTCTATTTTAAGACTCTGCTCTATTGCCTGCTACCAGCTGGGGATATGGCTGGAAGGAGTAGTGGCTTCATGTTATAAGAGGAAATACTGGATATTTCTAGGAGCCTATAACTATGGAATATGTTTCTAGCCCAGGATATTATGCTCTTAGGGATAGTACTGATTTCACCTGGCTTTAGTGTCTTTAAAACTAGCTTTCTGGATTATCTTGATGGAATAAGACCTATTTAAGATGGAGAATAAGACACACGCAGAAAGCAAACTATATTGTTTCTAATATTTGTATTTAGTTAAGAAGAATATCCTTTTCCTTTGTGTTTGTCCTCCTCTGATGTGTTTGGGTTTAGAGAAGCCAGTTTAGATTTTGTTATAGGAATCTTTTAATTTTTGTGGTCTGTCCAGATTAAAGTATCTGTGGGCTACAGCAATTTCTTCCAAAATTAAAACAGACAGACAGAACCTCTATTTGTCAGCAAAGCATGAGAATGTTTCCACAGAGCTGAAATTCAAAGATTTGGAAGCAGGTGCCTTTCTTAATGTTTCCCATCTGATGTTTATGCCTGTGAAGGTCTCCTAGTCCACAACTGCCCAGCTCAAACACTGGATCATTTTCATCCTGAGCGCTTTGTTGTGTCCCCTGTGTGTTTTATACAGTGAGCTCAATAGCATGATTTTAGCTAAATCCCACTTTAGGCAGTAATGTGTCTCAGAACCAGCTCCATATGGGAGTCCAGGGGTCTGACTCCATCTTCTGTGTGCCATGGCCCCATCCTGGAAGGTTTTGTGCCCTCAGAAACCCCTGGGTGCTCTCCTGCCACAGCTCTGGGTGTGCAGTCTGGGGTGATGCTGCACAAATAAATTCCACTGTGCTGCATGCCATGGTGCTTGTGTTCACAGATTTAAAAACTACAAAACACAAACCAAACTCCAAACCAACCAACCAAAACACAAAAACCTTCCAATAATCCCAAAAAACCTCTGTGTCCAGAGATGGCCAAGAGGAGTCCCAGGGCAAGTGTTTTGTGGTCTCTCTGGGTTTTTTTTTTTTTTTTTTAGTGTTTTGAGCTGGGTGAAAAGAGGGACAGGGGTACATAAATGTGACCTTTTAACTCAAAGGTGGGGGGCTACTTCATAAACCTGGCACAAATTGTTCCATGGTTTAGGGTGGCATTCTCTGAAATGCTTCTGGTTTGGTTAAAGAGCTCTTTGCTTCACAGAGCTGGGTAGTTGATGGGTCAGTGTTGTTCTTGAATCACCAAGTAATTATTTGTTTTCTGAAGGGTCTTTCACTGCATTCAGTGGTTCTCCATTTTTTCTTTTCCAAGGAGGTCCAAAACCACTTGTAAACCTGCAGGTACCTCTGAGACTGAAGAGGAGCAGAACTTTCTCAGTCAAAGTTTTCCAGCTGCTTCCATCTAAAATTTAAGACACAGCATAAAAGTTACAGTTTATGCAGTAGCACCAGGGAGTGAATTTTGTATTGATTTTAAAATTAGTCATTTTTAGCTTACTGTTTTATGCATCAAAAAATGGCCTCAGCTTCATTAAGAATGCTGTGTATTATTAATATACAGCATTAATTTAATCTTGGCACTGGGCTAGTAAAAGCACTTAAATCATTGCCCTGTCCTTAAAGTTGGACAAGTAAGGTAGTAATGAATGTGATGGGGAGCAAAGCCATTTCAGAAAAGAGCTGTTGGTCCCAGCCCTGCTTTCCTCACACACTTCTTTTTTGGGGGTTCACTTGCATTTCCAGCTGGGGCTGCACAACAGGTGAGTCTGGAGGTGCTGAATTCACCATCTGCAGATCTGATTTTGGGTACCCAGGCCATTAGTTCAGAGGTTGGGAAGCCCAAATAGTTGATAAAGCAGCTGATTTGGGGTGAGGAAAGGGGATGGGGAGGAAATCTGCCCTTCCCCAGGACATTAGTGCCTTACCCTTGTTTTCAGGAGGGCTGGGCACAAGCTGCACCCTGCAGGGTAAGTGCAGGAGCCCCCATGCAGCCAGCTGGAGATAGAAAGTACCAGTGCTACAGGCATTCCAAGGCAAAGGAGGCAATTTCAGTCCCTGCTCTTGTGCTGGTTTATTTATAAGCTGTTAAAGATGCATACAGTGATTTTTGGAGCAGCCAGTGGAGCCTCTCTGCTTCCAAGTGCATTGTCTGATTGACTGGTTACAGACTCCTGCTTGCTTTCCCATGTCCACTTTTTGGTGTTAGATTCTCCCATTTTGGACACTGCTGTTTCTCAACTGGCATAAAAGTCTAACTTTTGCAGGGTATGGGCCCATCCTGGTTATCCAGCAGCCCTTCTGTGCAGGGTGTTTCATGTGACACCTCCCACCAGCATTATTGGTGGTTGTATTCCTGCTGACTGGACATGGCTCCATCTTCTCTGCCACATTTGTGGCCAACTCACTAATTTAAAAATACTTTTAGTTGAGCTCTTATTTGGCAAAGAGCAGTGATTTCAGCATTAGATATACATTGATAGAATGGTTGGGTTAGAAGGGACATTAAAACCATCTTGTTCCACCCCTTGCCATGGGCAGGGGCATTTCCATAGACCAGGTTTTTCAGAGCCCTGTCCAGCCTGGCCTGGAGCACTGCCAGGGATGGGGCATCCACAGTTTCTGCAGGCAGCCTGTTCCCCATCACCCTCACCCTCAGAATTTTTTCTTAATATTTATTCCTCTGCTCTAAAATTATTTTGCTGCTTGCAACCTGCTTGCTGTTATGGCATTCTGAAAATGAAGTTCTTTATCATTGTTCTGCTAATGCAATTCAAGGAAAAATGTGGAAAGAGACCCTGCAGGATCTGTTGAGTGCACTTGTTCTTCTCTGGCAGTAATCTGTTTTACACAAATGCGTGATTTTGTAGCAAGGCCACCTTAAAAATGAAACAAACAAACAAAAGCACCTCAAAGCACTTTGTGGGCATCATTATTCACTCAAGTTGTTTGTTGAGGTCTGTTGTTACACAGATATTGAGGTGTGACATCTGAGTTGGACTGATGGTGCTTTCAACTACCCCATCCTTCTTGGTGTTAGTTCAAGAAATACATCATGACAGATGGCATTGTTTTAAAGCTTGAGTGTGCTGTGCAAAGCACTGAAAAGCCCTGAACCTTAGAAAAAGCATTTTGTAAATTGGCATTCTGGAGTCTCTTTAGCCTCCTTAGCATCACTTACAGCTGGACACATGACACATAGAAACACTGTGGATGTGCCTTTAGGAACAGAAAAAGATAATTTTAAGCTCTTGGATATTTGAGGATGTATGAGGCAGTAGGTGTTGTCATTGTGAGGTTTTATTGTTGTAAAAGCAATTGTAGTAAAAGTTATGGTAATCCCTGGTGTTCTGCTTCAAAGCCCTTTGAAGTCTGCAATAATGGCTCCACTGAATCTTGGCAGCCTTTGAGTCCCTTTTCCCATTGTGGAGTGGCACTGATCAAACCTGGAGCTGCAAAGCTCTTCAGAAACACCTCTGTGTGCTTTCCCTGCTCCCCAGGCACTCACAAACACCAGCACAGCCAGCATTTACAAAGTTTTCTTAGATCTGGTGATGAAAAGGACTCTCTAAGAGCTTGATATTATTCTGCCATCACATGTCAGGTTAGTGGGTTACAAAGTCTGCGCTACAGTGAGGAGCTTGCTGCCTTGGATGTCTGCATGAACCCATTTACCTCCACTTTCATGCTCTGATGATGGAGCTTTCCTTTTGGGACCAAAATCTGTTATGATCAGTCTTTGACCAAGCTCAATAAATGCCTCTCCATTGCTGGTGCTTTGTCTGAATGCAAGAGTAATGCTCTAAAAGAGGTTTGTAAATTTGAAAATGTGCTTTTTTGGAAGACTTTGGGTCTGTTCTAACCATGGTGCTGCAACATGGCTGTGTGAGCCCCCAGTGGTGTTTGCTGTGGCTCTAAGGGATGGCCTGCCAAGCACACAAAGTGAGGGGACACATGGCAGACACCCATTTTGTGGGGTGAGCAGTTACCTGAGGTGGCCAGTCACTTCCTTGACCCCCCCATTGTGGCTTTGGGCACATTATTTAAATGTTCAATCTCACAATTTCTCATTTGTGGGATGGGAAGGATCTCTCCTCTGCTGGACTGGCTCTCTCCAGCAGGGATGCTGTGCCCAGTGACTGCAGCACTGGCAGGGAGCAGCTGGAGCCTGGCCCTGCTCTGCCATGCCTGCAGTGCTCCCTGCCTTGGGAAAATGGGATACAAACCTGCAGCACTGCCTTGCAGAGCTGTGAAATTCCACTCTCTGTTTTTGTGAGCAGCCTGATAGAGAGCTTTGCTGTCTGTAGCTCCCTCACTGAGCTGCAGGTTGTTTGGTTTATTTTTTTAAATTGTCTTTCTTGCTAGCATTGCCAGTCACTTGGTGACACCTAAAAATGCATTTTCCAATGTAATTGGTCTGACAAACCCCATTATTGCCTGACTGGGGAGCTCCTACTCTGCACTTAGAGATTCACTGCAGGTCCTCCTGAGAGTGAATTTAAAAAGCAGTGATCCTCTGCTCTCAAGTAGAAGTTCCTCTCCTTGTTTAATAATGTCTATAGGAAAATTCCCAGCACTTGGCACAGTCCTCCTGTCTGCCTGTGTGCTGTTCAGATCATCCCAAAGGGTCTTGTAGCTAGAATATGTCTTTTTACCAGTTCTGGGCTAAGTTCTGTAGAAACTTATTAATTCCTCCCCTGGTTTGTTCCTATAGGGGATGGAGGTGACCTGACTGAAAGCTTTATGTAAGTAGAAACAATTCAGACTGGCTTTATTGAGTTTTCAGCTAGGTCTCAAATACATGAATAGCTGCAAAACTGGGATATACATTCCTAATAAATTCTACAGGTAAAAATATGCTTTGTAGCAGACATGGACTCAGTTTGCTGTAATCATGCAGCTGGATGTGGAGAGCAATTTGAGTACATGGAGAATTGTCTGTTATCAGCTAAATATTGTGCTGAGCCCCTGCACACATTTGTCTTTCCATGTTAGAGCCCTGCTGCCCAGGTAGTTCTGCACAAAACACTTCCCCAGCCTGTCTGCACTGAAAGGGAGCCCACAGGGACTCAGGGGCTGCTTTGGAGCACAGAATGGATTCAGGTAATGCTGTGAGTGGCTCTTTATTTACAGCAGCTCCCAGCACAGCACACAGCATGTAATGAGAGCAATTAAGGGAAGAGGGGGCAATGTTGAAAAGCATGTCAGAAAGGTGAGGAAGTGCAGCCCTGATAGAGGAGATGAGGCTCTTGGAGAGGGAAGCAGGATGCGTTTGCATCTTGCCTTCATTATGCATGGAAGATAAAATACTGCGTTAATGGGAAGGTATTGAGCTGCTGCTAAATGAAGCTTTTTAAACTGACTTAGGTGGAGAATTGGCCAAAGAGATTTTTGGGAATGGGAAAAGCTGAAATTAAATCCACTCTGGAAAGCGGAAGACAGAAAGGACAGGGGAATTAAGCAAACACAATTGTGGTACTTGTAAATAAGGTAAATGGAAAAGGATTAGCCTACAGCTGAATGGAGTGAATGCTCTGCAAATCCACAGGGAGAGGTCACAAATTCACCCTGAATTTTTGCAGGTGATTCCTATCTCTTGCCCATTATCCTGTGAAGAAAGAAAAGCTGCCTCTCTTCTGGAGGCAACTCTCCTGGGTGCACATCCCAGTGTCTGTTTGCTGTGTGTGGCTGGTTTGCAGCTACTGCATTGGCAGGTCAGTGCTTGGCTGGCTGCCTTTGCAAGCCTTTCGTTTAGGGCTTTGTTTAGGACTCCAGCCCCAGAGGTGGTTTCCAACACAAAGACCTATGGACCTTAGAGCATGAGGTTAGTGGGAAACATGTCAATGAGCCTGGGGACCTCTGGAGAAAGAGAGCAGTGAAAATGGCAAAAAAATGTTTTTATTGAGGCTTGCTAGGTGAAGAAATAGCAGAGGAAGAGAGAACTTAAGAGCAAGAAAATTCTCTGGGTGGGCTGGGAGCTGGAGAAGGAAGAGCCTGAGTAGGACTGAGTTACAGACAGTGAAGATGTCTTTATAACTTGTGAGTTGCAGCTTTTTGTATTTGCTATGACTTAGCAAAGCATGGGCTTGTATTCTGTCTATTCCTGTGTTTTATGTTAAACATGTAATTAAGAGGTCTGAGTAAGAACCTGTGGGCTCTGCAGAAGAAAGCAAATTGGTGCAAATCAAGTCAACAGAGGGAAAAACTCCAGCAGAAAGATTGGAAGCAAGAGCAGGCTGAGGACTGCAGCACACATCCACCTTCTCTTCAGCCAGGGGTACCAGAAAGCACTGAAAACTTTCTGGGAACTGAGCTTAACATTTAACCTGTCTTGAGTTACATAATGGTGATAGGGAAAATGGGTACTTCTATTCCATGAAGTGCTGGTGATAAAATAGACAGTGGCCAGAAGATGAGAGTGGTGGGTTGGGGAGCTTGTGGTGCCCAGCAGAGCTGAGGGTCTGATTCCTCATCTCCTGTGCCCTGGACCTCATCAGAGAGCTGAAGTGACTCTCCTGGATGTGGGCCAGGCTGCTTTGGAGCTTCCTGAAGGTTGGGATGGTGATAAACACAGCCCACAGCTCCCTGCCATGTTCTGTGCTCCCCAGCTCCTGCTGCTGCCTCAGAGCTGGGGTGAATGACCTGTCAGGGGTGCTGGTGAAATGCTGCCTAACATGATGGTCTATCCTGAGATGTATTTAACAAAATAAGGCTGTGAATGTTACACTGATCCCCTCTGTCCTCTGGAAGGGGGATTGAAGGGAGCAGGGGTGTGGGAGTGCGTAGCATTGGATGGGCTCTGGGATCTGCAGGAGTGCAGTGACAGTGACAGGAGGCTGTGTCCCCTTGGGGTGAGTGTCCCCCTCAGCTCCTGAGGAGGTGTCAGGGGCCATGAATCTCATGCAGGTGGGTGTGAGGGGCAGGACAAGGCAGGCAGCCCCCACTGCTGCCTTCCCTCCATGGCCTGCTTTCTTGAGAGCCAGGAAAGAAAACTTCTCCTGCAGGCGCCTGGGGAGGTGATGCTGGGGTCGCTGGGCCCTTCCCTGCAAATTAGCTCGTGGCTTTGCCAGAAATGACATCATTTTGTTGAGCAGATTTCTTCATTAGGGAGCTTTCTAATCTCAGACATGAGTGGCACAGAAACCCTCCCTGCTCCCCAGGCACTGAGGAAGCCAGGCTGCTCTGCCAGTCTCTGCAGCACGCTCTGCTTATTTATCATTCATGGCATCATGTTTGTTTTATGACAAATGAACTTAATCATGATTTTCACAGTGGAATACACAGGAAAATGTACAAGATAACCATAGCTGCAGGTAAAGAAAACCAAACTTAATTTAGAAAGGATATACAGGAGCAGTCTAAGCAGCCAAAGAATTGAATTATTCTAATAAAAATATTCAGCTATACATAATTCTTCATGCTGAAACAAAAGCCCTGTGAGACATGCTGGTGCTCAGGTTCTGCATTAAACTTTTTTCTTTTGTGTTTAATGCTCAGCCAAATCATTATTTGTTGCTGAAAAGTGCCTTTGGGTGTTGGGAATATTTTTTCCCCCCTATGTCCTAACGTGGAGGAGGGCAGGAATTGCAGATCATTTATTAATGCTGTGCTCCATTGTGGTTTTAATCTCCAACAGATGGGGCAGGATACTCTGGCTAACATTCAGTGTGAGCCTGCTGACTTGCACAGAGCTTCCCTTTTCAAGCACAGTGGTGCAGGGACTGAAAAAAGGCACTGAGTGTAGTGGTCATCCTAAAATGTGATTCCAGCAATTTCAGAGGCTGAGAGTTCATCCCTGTGCTTGGGAGAGAAGGGGATGTGCACACACGGATGTGCCTTCCTATGGATGTGTTTTGGAGTAGTTGGGGTTTGATTCTTGGATGTGGCATTTACTGTGTGGCCATGATTGCCAGGGAAACTGATAACTGCTTTCATGACTCTGATAATACTGTATGCTCCCAATTTCAGCACCATTTCTGCTCCTTATCAGTGTTTCTCTCCCTTTCATGATACCAGAGCAGAAATTATTATGATAGAACCAGAAAGGATAATGCTTCAGAAACCATCCTACTGCTATCAGTGGATTTCCATGCTGCTCCAGCCAGCTGAAATAATGGTGTGAGCTGCCTGCACTGCACTAAAACCCATTTCTGTGTGTAGAAACATCATTAGAGTGGCTTAAAGTATACAGCATTAAAGTAGAATTTAGGACAAAAAAATAAAAGAAACTTTGTAGAGTGTAGCAGCAGGCATCCTAGAGTGTCCAGGAGATTTAGAGTCCAAGGGTGGAGAGCTTTCCTTAGGAGACTGGTGACAGTAATTTGTTCAGTCTGGCAAGATGAGAGCTCCAAGGGAGGGATTGCTTCCCATGGATTTTCAAGGGCCAAGAGCTGATGCTGACAGAATAACTAATGGATGTAGGTTGGTGATGAATAAATCCAGGCTGGACATTTAGGAGACTTCTAAATATCAGACAGGTTGTGTAAAAGCTTTCTAGTGAGTATAAGGAATTGAAAACCAAATTGCTTTTTAAGACAGAGGTTTGTCATGGACATATTTTCTGAAAAATACTTTTATTAGGATTTTTCTCCTGAGAAGCTGAGAGGCCTCAGAAATGAC
The DNA here is from genome assembly GCA_013401375.1 of Spizella passerina. Lineage (NCBI taxonomy): Eukaryota > Metazoa > Chordata > Aves > Passeriformes > Passerellidae > Spizella > Spizella passerina. The sequence continues at coordinate 38,606 of WBNQ01059519.1, forward strand.
ATGTAAACAATAATTATCTGCTGCTGTGGAATGCAACAGGTGCATCTTTGATTGGTCTCATGTGGTTGTTTTTAATTAATGGCAAGTCACAGTCCAGCTGTCTCAGACTGTCTGGTCAGTCACAAGATTTTATTATCATTCCATCTCTTTCCTTTCAAGCCTTCTGATGAAATCCTTTCTTCTATTCTTTTAGTNTATATAATAAATCAACCTTCTGAAACTTGGAGTCAAGACTCTCATCTCTTCCCTCATCTTGGGACCCATGTGAACACCACCATAGAGGTTGGTGCCCTGAAAAGGGCCCTGTGACAGTGTTTGTCATTTGGCAAGGAGATGGCTTTGCTTAGTGATCTAAGTGTTCCCCACTTTTAGCTTTGAATTTTGTGGAAAACTGGTTCCTCTGCCCATGGAGTGTCCTTAAAATGTGTTGGGAAGCAGCAGGGGCCTGTGTGAGGGAGCAGCTTGGTTACAGAAATCTGACTCCTTGGTTGAAAGGTGTGGTAGCTGCAGGTAAATAGGATGGCCTTGTCTCCAAAAAGTGGAGTTGAGAAGAACGTAATGGAGATACCAGACCTTGTGGGGATGGAAAGGGCAGGAACTTCAGTTGTATCCCCTTGTTGTGTGCCAGCCCTTGCCTTGCACACCTGGAAGGCATTTCCCTGCTTCCATTTGCCCCTTTGAAATGCTGCCATTCCCTCCATCCCAGCAGCATTTCCTGCCAAGGGCTGATAGGAAATAGATTTATTTTTGAGGGCTGCCGTGCTGATAGGCAGAAAGGACTTTCAGCCATTTCCAAGGCTGGCAGCAAGCCTCAGATCTGAGATCTCCAGCTCCTTCTTTAAGTGTGGCATCAAGGCAGGCTGTGCTTGAAACTCTGCAGCCTCTCCCATATCTCAAACCCTCTGAGGGTTTTGTTCCTGTGCTCTGCAGGGCTTTGCATGGGATGACAGAGGAGCATCACAGGAGGGACTGATTCCCATCTGGACATTTGTGCATTCCCCACCTTCTGCATGTGCGTTATGAATTCACCAGGAAAATGTGCTTCCAACCATCAAGCACCACTTCTGCATCTTCACAGCCTCTGCTGCTGAGCCACAGCCCTGCCAGGAGTGCAGCACTGTTGCTCTATTTCCCCCCAGCTTTACCTTCCTGCCATCTCCCTGCATCTCTGGTTTATTCCTCTGGCCACAGCCCAGACAGCTAAATCCATTAAAGCTATCTCTGCTGCAGCCAGGCCTGCTGGAGCTGCAATCCCAGAGACTTTGGGAATGGACTAGAGCTGGGAAACATTCAGATTTTTAAGCAAGGATATGTACCTTCAAATTGCACATCAATTTAATGAGGATAAATTATGCAGACACTCAGACTCTGGTGCATGTTGGTGATATTTTTAGTGCCTGGACTCTCAGGAGAATGCATCTCTGTCAGCCCAGTGGCTCTAAGAGGCAGCTGAGTAAAGTCAAATTGCAGATGGACCAAAGTCTTTTGTTTTTACCTCTCATGAAAGTGATGCCTCCAGTGCCATCTTAGAAAATTCACCAATGTCCTACTTCATAAACTTCCAGACAAATAAGGCTGCACAATTTAGATAGGCAGTAAAATCTAGCAGCCAAAGAGAAGGAACATTAAAAAAATTAAAAGGATAGCTGGAAGATTGTTGCCTGAGTCCTGTCAAACTGTGTTTAGCTCCTGCATCTCTGCTCATGGGTGTCCGCTCTCCAGGGAGAGGGACATGTGCTTTTCAAAGCAGGCTAAATGTACTTTATGGTCCAATGGCATGAAGCTGGGTAGGAGAGGTAGGTGGGAATGGCTTTGTGCACCTCCATGTGCTCCTACTTCGTGTGGAGTAACAAGAGTGCCTCCAACTGGAGTTGGAGCAGCCTTGAGGCAGGCTAAGCCAGCCTCCAGCAGCCCTAAGGGAAAGAAACAGGAGGTGATGCTTCCTCAGAGTCAATCCCTGCCTTCCTTGGTCTCCTGTCCAAGAAGAGATGGGTTTTTACAAATTCTGGGCTCTTCCTGCTGTACCTGGTTAAATCATCCCCAGCTGGTGCTTATAGAGAGGGGCAGAGCAGCTGTAAAGTGCAGGGAGCAGGACACAGCAGCTCATTTGACTGATTCAAGCACATAGATGACCCTGGGGGAAGGTTCAGCCTTAAATCAGCACATTTCTGCTTCCAGCTAATCCCCTCCCTGCCCAGCATTTCCCACTGCAGCAATTCCCAGCCCTGCTGGTGAGGATGCACAGAGCATCCCCCAGCAGCAGCTCTGCTCCACACAAGGTCCCTACACCTGACATGGAACCAAAATAGCACCAGGGTGGTGCTCCTGGGCCTGTTTCACGCTATCCTCTGACAGACTGGCATGGCCAAGGTGCAAGAAGCTGCTGCCTTGGTGCAGGACCTGCCCAGCAGCTCAGTCGTTCACCACGTTCCTCTGCCTTTGTGCACATGGTGTTCCTCATGCTCTTTGCTGCTCCAGACTGGAAAAGCTCATTCCCTGCAGGAAGACAGGTAAAATGCCTGAGGAGGCAGGTAAAATTCCATACAGGGAGGCCACCACCTCATCATTCACTCCCAAACATCCTCCTCTTCAGGCTGTGTGCTGTTCTGAGAATAGCTCCCTGCCACAGCCTCCTCTGCAGGAACAGAGTTATTTATTCACAGGCGTTGGGTTTGCTCTGATAGTCTTTCTGAATTTATTCTAAAAAGAGATCTGCCTTGTGGAAGTGCCTGGCCCTTCCTCCAAAATGGAAGTGAGAAAAGCTCCTTGTGTGTTTTCTGTGCATGGTTAAAAATAGCATCCCAGAACTGTATGTTGGATAAATATGAATGAGGGAAGAACAAATGTAGTAATCTTCAGAGCCTACAAATGGACAGGTCTGTCTATCCTAGAGCTTCTAAAATTTCTTTTCTCTCCCATTTCATACTCCTGTCTCTGCTTTCTTCTCTACCTTTCTTTGTCCTTTGTTCCCATGGCTTTGTTTTAATTCTTCTGCATCATTCTTTTTTTCATTTAACTCTCACCCTCCTCTGCCTATGTCTTTCCCTTCCCATCAGTGTCCTTCCCTACCTCTGCTTTCCATCCTGCTCCTCCACACCTCATCTTTTTCTTCTTTCCCAATACTTATTTTCCCAATACTTCTTTCCCTGTTCTTAGCCACTTCTCGCTGTTCTCCCTCTTGTCTCCTCTTCCTTTTCCCTCTGGGGACTCCTGATCCCCAAAGCCACCCCTGACCTGGGTTGCCAGCACAGCCTTTGGCTCAGGAGCAGGGATGGCAGCCAAAGGGAGGTGTTTTATTGCATCCTGGATGTGCAGACAGAAATACCTCACTGAAATGGCTGTTTACACTTGTCATCTTGCTCAGAAATCAGACATAAGATCCTCAAGCCTGCATCTGCTGTAGTTAAATGGATGAAAACGTTAGAAATGAAGAGTCTGCCCATATGTTGTGAGTGCTTTACAGTGACAGACCTGAATGTTTATCCACATGAAGACCCTTTCACACTATTATACAGTGTTACATGGCTTCAGGGTAAGTGGATTCAAGCCAGAGAGGGTATAAATAGCTTGCTGGAAATGCTCTTCATGCTGTCTCCTATCCTCAACTTCCCTCATCTCTCCCATTTCCAGTTTTTAAAGGAGGAAAAGGATGGGTTTTTGGGTATTTCAGGTCAGCCTGGGAGCTGTGTGGGCCTCAGCAGCTCTTTTTGTGTTAAAACCCCGTGGCTGATGTGAGTATCTGATAGGCTGTAAGGAAAGAGCCTCAGCCATGTGGATGAGAAAGCATCAAATGCTATTTAAAATTTCTTGGAATTCCTATCTTATTGTGGGAAGCCATTGCCTAACAAATTAGTTGTGTTTAACCACACAAAGCTACTTTTCCTCTTGGAAGAGGAATTTAATGGAAGGATGTAGTTACTTCTGTGTTAGAACATAGGCAGCCTTGTTCTTCCTCCATCCAGTGCTCTCTGTCCATCCTCAGCTCTGTACTAACCTGATTTCATGTGTGCTGAGGATTGTGCACAGTTCTAACATTCAACATCAGGAAAAAGTGTTTATTGTCCTTCTTAATGAAAAGGAAAGTTCTACTGAAAAATAAAACCTCTGCAGCATCCTACTTTAAATTCTTGACAAAAAAGGAGAGGAAAAGGTCTGAGTTTTAACATGTTTGCTTGGGCTACCAAAAACCCTCATTGCCTGTATTTAAATTAGAGCACATTTTGTTCACTTCTGGAAACTTGGCTGTGAAGAGGCAGCTTTGGGCAAGCTGAGCCCTTCAGGGTGAGGTTCCTTTTGCTTTTTGCCCTCCACAGTTCTGTGCCACAACTGATGGCACTGAGGAAGACAGGACGTGGTTGATCTAGTGCCTGGGATGTCTCTTACCCCTGCTGCACAACTCCTTCCAATAGATGGGATTTTGGAACAAGCAATTTATATTAATACTCAATAGGATGTTGCTATGGCAACTATATGATGTGGTGAATAATTTCAAGGGCTTAAATCCAAAATGCTGGGAGCAAGGATGGGTCTGAGCATGATTTAGGACTTGGGTCATATGGATGCTGTGCTGGAATGATTTGACTTGGGGAAAAATTAGGGTAGAAGATGAAAGATGCTCCTCTGGCTCTGAAGGGAACTGGACCCTGTTAGGTGCAGCTGGCGTGGGAGAGTGAGAATCAAGGACACTCCAGAATCCTCCCTGTGCACCAGTTTGCATGTGCAGCCATGAGGGACCCTGCTGCACAGCAGCTCCCTTTTGGTATTAGAAGTTTGCTGTAAACCAGATCTGACATTTAGCTTCAGGTCAAATTAAATTGATTTGACCTAGAATGATTTTTATTGGTTTGTTTTTGTTTCACGTTAAAAAAATCGTTAAGAGAAAAAAATCTGTTACAGCCCAGTTCCAAGCAGAATTAGTTCCCTTTAATTTTCTCTCTTGCCAAAGTGAAGAGTCTCTTATTTGCCCAGTTTTCATCTGCGGTGCTATGTTACAGGAGGCAAAATTGGGCTGTTTATGGTGATGCCAGGAAAAGACATCTGGAACCCTGTCAGAGGGCAGAACAGGAATTTATTCCCTCATCCAGATGTGCTGTAATGGGGAGATGCTATATGGACACCCCTGTGCTCCCTGTTCCACCCCCTGCCCTTTTCCATCAAGAAATATACCTTGTAGGCATGTATCCTAATTTTATATATTGACTTCAAGCCACTTTTTCTCCCATCCTCTAAGACTGTGACTAATTCCCTCCCTTCACTTGTACCTTGAGAATATTTATAGCCTGTGATCCTGTTCCTGCCCTCCCTTCCCTCTGCTGTGCAATATAAATTTATCTGTTATTCCCTCCTTCAAACTGACCCCTGGGGTCCTGCCCTCCAGTGCTTGTGCCATCAACATCTTCTGCAGCCTCTCTGCATCTTTCTCTTCTTGTCCTCCTAAGCAGGGAAAACACAGAAATGCCCAGCTTCTCTGTGCTTAAGGACAAGGTACAAACAAATAATGGGGTCTCTTCTGCTGTCTTGTCCATCTCTATCAGGGACTTTCTGTTTTGCAATGCAGGGTTAGTGCATGAGCTGCTATTTATATTATTTCTGTTCATCATTTCTGGGCTGCTTTAGGGTCCTGCAGGGTCCCTGGGCACAGAATCACCCCCTGAAGCATTCACAGCACCCTGGCTGAGGTTTGGAATGCAATGAATGATTACCCAAATCTGATACTGCATATAAAGACCTCACTCCAGGACAGCTCAGTGTTTTAATTCCCTTGTTATCACTTTATCCATCTGATTGATATCCTGTATGGTCGCTATGAGTTGATTGCCAGAGGGAACCAAATGCCAAAATTACAAGAGAAAATGAAGTTTCCCACACTCAGTAGTTTTCCTGTGCTGCCTAGGGCCAATGTTATAGCCAAGAAGGCTATTAGATTAAATTTTTTAACACTTTTATTTTGAAGCACAAGCCAGAGGCTGGACATGACTGAGCAATATGTGCTGGCAGCACAAAAAGTCAACTGTGTCCTGGGCTGCAACAAAACCAGTGTGGGCACTGGGTTGAGGGAGGGGATTCTGCCCCTCTGCTCTGGTGAGACCCCACCTGGAAAGCTGCATCCAGCTGTGGAATCCTCAGCTCAGGAAGGACATTGAACTGTTGGAGTGAGATCACCAAGATGCTCCAGGGCCTGGAGCTGCTCTGCTCTGGAAACAAGCTGAGAGAGCTGGGGATGTTCAATCTGGGAAAGAGAAGGTTCTGGGGTGACTTAATTGTAGCTCTTCAGTACCTAAAAGGGCTACAAGAGATCTGGAGAGGGGCTGGTTACAAGGGCATGGACTGACAAGATTTGGGGGAAATGGCTTCTAACTGGCAGAGGGTGAAGTGAGATTGGAGATTAGGAAGAAATTCCTCCCTGTGAGGGTGCAGAGGCCCTGGCACAGGTTGTTCAGAGCAGCTGTAGCTGCCCCATCCCTGGAAATGTTCCAGGCCAGGTTGGATGGGGCTTGGAACAACCTGGGATAGTGGAAAGTGTCTCTGCCCGTGGCAGAGGGGTGGAACTGGATGATCTATAAGTCTTGGGATAATCTATAAGTCTTGGAAGAGACAATGTGTCTCTTCAACCCATTCTATGATTCTAATGCTTAAACTAATCTAGAAGTAATTCTCTTCCCAATGCCCTCTGGCTCAGTGGTAGACTGAGTGGTAGACTGTAAAAATGGGCTTTTCCCAGAGGATAAACTGCTTCACTTGCCCTGAAGTTTTCTGGAGCTCCTATCTCTTTGAAAACAGCATGGAAAAAACTGCTTGCCATATTTTCCTATTCTCTTTGGACATTTTTATCATTGTGGCCCAGACCTGTGGGTGAATCAGCAATATCTGTAAAGGTGTCCTGTCCAGGACTTGTTCTAGAAGCTGCTC
>WBNQ01059524.1:8083-24408 GCA_013401375.1 Spizella passerina
CTGGTCCTCACAGCAGCCATCTGACTCCAGATCCCACCAATCCACTCTGTTATACCACTGCTCTTACTGGCTGCAGGTGTGGCCTGTTAACATCAGGCCTGCTCCTGATCTTTAGTAATTGGCTCAGCTGCAACTCATTGGGGGATAAGATTACATTCTGTACCACCTTCATTTACCCATACTGTATCCCCCTACACTTACAGCATTAAGATTTTTAATGATCTTCTAACCAACCTCACATCTTTGCTCTCCCACTCTGTGAGCAACCATCTTCAAGGGTAATTAAATAATCTTTCACCCTTTACAGATGTGGCCTGGTTGTCTCACATTTACTGTTTCTGAGGTTGATGTCCTATGAGTGCCAAGTTTTGAGTGGCCTCAGTGCTGGGAGTGGGAGTATTTCTGCTCCCTCATTACCCCTGACAGCAGTTTATTCCCCTCCATCATTGACATTTGGGTGCCTGTCAGACCTTCTGTGACCCAAGTTTAATTTACTGCACCAGCAAAATACTAGACAGCCAATTTCTCTTCTGGGTGAGTTTGCTGCCAGCTTATTTCATCAGCTCATGGAAGTGCCTGACTGCCAAACCACCACAAAGGCTGTACTGGCTCACTGCCTCCCCCAACTGCAGTCCTGCCATGCATTTGGAGCCTCCCAAAGTCACAACTGCTGAGGAAGCTGCTGTTGGACTTGCTAAACAGAAAAATAACCAAACAAGGCTGTGGAGAAAGTTTGTAATGTAAGAATGGATCTTATTCAGTATTTCTCCCCTCATTTTTATGATACAAAATCCATTTAAAGCATATATAAGCAAAGCTTTTTATCTAAGGGGGATGCTGTGGAGAAGAAGGAAATCTAAATACAGTATCTGCATGACTATAGGTTTGCTCCAGTCCCACTCATCTACGGAGCAAATCCTCAGCTAAAATCCTAACTCAAAGGTGGTGGTGGGGTATTTCTTGCTCCTGGCTGCTCAGTCTCTGAACACTAAGGGATGCTCATCTCCTCACTGTATTAACTAACACCTTTTAGGTTATGCCACATGTTCTAAAAAGCAGTAACACAGTAAAACTGACTGGGTACCAAACCATCAGATGCAATGACATAAAACAACCCCTGCAGAACTGATGTAATTGCTTACGTCTCAAGAATATTCAAGTCAGCTGCCTCTACCAGCAAAAACCCCATAAATCTTCACATTAAAGGAAGAGTGCAGCACTTAAATATTCCTTCAGTTACTTACCAATCAGGATTTGACCAGTTTTCACTGCAGAACTACCTGGCACCAAGCCATGTACCACAAGCTTCTCTTCACTGGCTCCTCTGGTGGCTTTGTCCTTCCTGCCTTGTTTTTCCACTCTTCTGCTGCTCCATGAAGACTGATGGACAATCCCTACTAAGGCTTCCAGCAGCCTCTGCTGCTCTTCTTCCCCAGCACTGCAGAGTTTTCTGGGATTTACATAAACAGACACATCTTTGTACTTGTGCTGAACAGTGACACCCATTTTCTGAGCAGAGCGGTGCTTCAGTATGGAAGTAGGACCAGAGGGGTGCTCATTGCAGCTTCCACTGCCTTTCTTACCAGAACTCTTTGGTAAAAGACTCTTCTTTTTTAGCATTTTGGTCCATTTCTTCAGTTCATACTTCCTTTCCTTTCGTGATCCCTCTTGAATGATTTCAGCTTCGTTTTCACGAAACCTGACATGATTCACTGCTGGCATTTCTGGACAGCTGTTCTGAAGCAGAACTTCTTCTTCACTTTCACTTAATTCTAAATAAAATAATTCTCCATTTTTCTGCACACTGTCCAACCACTCAGGCTCAAGGTCACTGGAAAAGAAAGAAGAATGATGATGAGTTCTGATAAGGAAGATCACTGTGCAAGTGAGATCTGATTATTTTAAGTAGGAAGGGGACAGAGAGAGTGCAAGGGTTGAATAAAAAGCAGGAAAAACAATTGTTGCCTCCTGAACATTGACAGCTCAACTGCTTTAAGTCTGCCACAAGGGTTAGAGCTTGTTTTAGATAAATGATGGATATGGCAAGGAGAGACATCCCTCTCATCAGTAAAATAGTTTCTTCAGAATTCTTCTGTTTTCCTTAGAGGAAAACAGCCATTGCAAAAAGCAGTATTCTCTTTTCAGAAAACAAATATTTCTTTGACATGCAAGTTTTAATTAGTAATTACATTCATGTGCATGATGGGATTTTCTCTTAAGAGAAAAAATTCCATTCTGTTTGTTCTCCCCTATTATTTTTCCTTTATGCATTTGTAATACAATCATGGCATGATTTTTTGAGGTGTCTTGTGCAGAGCCTGAAGATGGACTTGTTCATCCTTGTGGGCTCCTTTAAACCCAGGATATTCTGTAATGCTATGGGAACACACTTTGCACTGCCAGCCCTTTGGAAAGAGAAGATAAACATTTTTAAAATCACTTAGATTTAACATTAAAATAAACCCCAAAACAATCTAAGATGAAATTTAGGTAACAGTTTTTAAAACCCAAGTTCCAAATAGCATCTGCAGAAATGCACACTAAATATGCAAAGAGGCAGCAGCACTGCTACAGAAACAAATCTGGCAGCTGGTGTGGATCACCCAAAGGCAAGAGCAAGACATTTCTGCAAAGCAGCTCTAGGATATAACAGAAACATCATCAGCACAGTGCAAAAAAATTTTTGCCCTAATTTGGCAACAGTGATGTGTCAGCCATGTCCAGTTTTGGATAGCAGGTTTTAAGGAAGATGTAATAACTGGAACACACCCAGAATAAAGAGACAAATGCTATGTAGCCTATAAACACATTTAAATGGAAGGAGACTGAAGGAAATCATCCTCTTTGGGCTGAGAAAAAACAAAACAAACCAAAAACTGCCTGCTGAAGGGCAACAAACCAAATGAACCTCGAGGAGAACCATGGAGTGTTACTCCAGACAGAGGAGAATCCATAATGGCCAAAATAAGAAGAATCCTCAGAGGTTTAGTTATCTGGGATGTTCTGCATGGAAGATTTTCAGGAACAGACAAGACCAGTTAATTCTTCCTAACCAGATGAGAAAGAGGTTTCTCTCTTTCACAAAAAGCATATAAGGAAAAACAAGACTGGAGATTTACATCATAATTAATATAATAGTTTAAAGTTAACACACATTCCTACATTTTACACTAGAACTACTTTTACTGAATAAAGAGTGCAAACAGAGAATTATTAATTTGAAAACACAGAAAAATGACAAAGTTTAGCTGAATGGAGAACATTATACAGACATTGCACCAAAACACCTTTAAGGGCTCAACAAGAGGATCTGGCTGGACTAATAATACAGCAAACATTGGCATTACTCTTTCTGGAGCTTCAGTTAATGAGAAAAGTCTATGGGTCTTGCAGACAAGAACAAACATCACCTATCTCCTCTGCATTTTTAGCTTTTTTTGCCCAAATAGATAGTTTAAAAGAAGAGCCACCACTTGTGATATTTTGGCTCTACCTCAGGGATAAATCCAAGTTTGTGATTTACAAAATCTTGAGTTCTTATTCAAGAAAGTATCAGAATGCTGACAGAACCTAAAGGCTGTCAAGGGCACACTCTTTCTGATCCAACGTCTCTCAGAATGTGGTAGGCAAGAAATAACATGAGTGGAGTTTTTGGTTTGTTTTTTAAGGACTACTCCCACATTCTGGCATGTGTAAGCAAAATTAAGCAAAACAAACAAACAAAAAACCTCCAACAAAACCCAACTGAAACAAACAAAAACCCAAAAATCCGCAAACCAACCAACCAACTCCACCCCCTCCAAAAAAAACCCAAACAAAAAAGGAAACAAAAAAGGAAACACTAGAAATTTACAAAGAAATTACATCTGGATTAGCAAAAACTCCTCTTATGTATAATAGCATTTTTATTCCCTCTTTAAAATAGACTGTGGTCATTGGAAAAGCTGTTTCTTCTTTGGGGTAGATGTCAAAATTTCAGCCTGGACATGAGTTCATACACTCAAGTCCTCCAGCTTTGTTCTCTATTTTGATTAGAACAATATGGGCCAAAAAAATGCTGTGGCCATGTCTGGTGTTTACTCTGTGTTCACCCAAACAGAACCACTCCAGAGAGAAGTCAAGAAGGAACTGTACTGTAAAAAAACCCCAGAAATTCTCACTTTCCCAACAGAAATCCACACAGACATCTGGAAAAGCAAATCTGAAACAAGAAGTCTGCACCTAGCATGAGAAGTTTTTCCCCCTAATGCTGTAGCATCACAATAAATTTAAGCCAAGCAAGGCAAGAAGAAAGGAAAAAAAAATCTAATTTTAATCTGTTTTCTCTTGTGTTAAAACAAATGCTTACACAATAACCTCAACTTGCCTCTAGGACTGGAAGCTTCAGTCAAGGGAGCTAAAAGACTTGAAGGCTTGCATTTCTCTAAGAATAGTTTCACTGATCCTACACAAGTATTTCCTCTTTGGGATAAATGTCTGAAAAACTGTGCTGATTGAAATTGCCTATTCATGGAAGAAAGATAAATTAGAAAGGATTCAAGTTCTGCTGGATAAATTGTTATATAGATAATTTATTAAAAGTATTACACGTTATTACAAGTAGTAGACGTGTTATGTGCTGAAATCTGTGGTACAGCTTTATCCCCTAAACATACATAAAGAATGACAGTAAAATGGCATTTTAGATAAAAGAATTGAGAAAAGAAAAACCCAAACATACAAAACATTAAACCCAAACATAAAAAATTTAGAAACCCGTGGCTTCAGGCTGAAATGTTACAGTTGACTTCTGGCTTATAAATATAGGAATAAAGTAAGGTAGGTGTATGTACAACAGCTTTGTCCCTGAGCCAGAGGTACAGGGCAACTACAAATAAAACTAGGCTTGAACACAACTCTAACTTCTCCATTTAAACCTTTTTTTTCCCCTTGCCCTGCACAGCCTGATGAAATTAACATGCTGAATGAAATGCTATTGATTAGACCCTGAAATACACATTGGAAATGTCAAGCACAGCTGTCTTAACACAGGGAACCAAGTCAATGTTGCAAGCTGCAATCAACCAAGCTGTTGTTCTAAGTTTCACTTCATCCAAATTAAAAAATATACAAATAAACGAAACACCAGAGGTTGCTGGTGTTTTTTTAACTTTAAAGTATGTATTATTACAGAACTGCCTTCTGACTTAGAAGATGTGTGAAATACACATTCAAAGTGTCAATCACGGCTGTCTTAACACAGGGAACCAAGTTAATGTTCTAAGTTTAACTTCATACGAATTAAAAAAAAAACAAATAAACTAAACCCTGGAAATTGCATTTGTAACTTTAAAATATGTATTGTTACAGAACTATCTTCTGACTTAGACAGAAGATGTGTGAAATACACATTCGAAGTGTCAATCACGGCTGTCTTAACACAGGGAACCAAGTCAATGTTGTAAGTTTAACTTCATCCGAGCTAAAAAACATACAAATAACTAAAACTCTGGAAATTGCATTTATAAGTTTTAAATATGTATTATTACAGAACTGCCTTCTGACTTAGAAGATGTGTGAAATACACATTCGGAGCGTCAATCACGGCTGTATTAACACAGGGAACCAAATTAATGTTCTAAGTTTAACTTCATCTGAACCAAAAAATATACAAATAACTAAAGCTCTGGAGGCTACATTCATCACTTTAAAATACTTATTATTACAGAACTCCCCTCTGACTTAGGACACTGAGATGAACGACTGCACCTTTCCTGCTCCAGCCTGTGCCAAGTCCTTCCTTCCCTCCGTTTCCCCGGGGTGATGCAGGAGCCAGCGCACATCGCGACACGGCCGGGGCTCGGCAGGGAGGCACTGTCGGAACCCTCGCATTGCTGTCTGCTCCTACAGCCACCTCATTTTAGCTAAACCCAGCTCAGATAAACCCAGTTTAGCTAAACCCAGCTCAGCCCAGCAGCGCCGGGGCGCTCCCACCGCCTCTGCTGAGCACGGGCGGCGCGACCCCAGCCGAGCCTCCGCGGCTCGCCCTTTCCGTCCCCGCCCTTACTCGGAGCTGGCGGCCAGCGAGGAGCCGCCGGAGCTGCCGGAGCCGCTGTCGCCGCCGGAGCCGGTGTCGGTATCGGTATCGGTTCCCGCGGTCTCGGCGCTTTCTCCCCGGGCCGCCTCCATCCCTTCGGCAGCGCCGCTCCCGGCGGACGCCATGACAGCCTTGATCCGGGCGGGGATCACGTGATGCGCGCCGCGCCCTCCCATTGGCCGGCGGCCGCCGTCGCCATGGGAACGGAGGGACGCGCGAGCGCCCGGCCATGAGGGGCCGTCCCTCCGCTCTAGGGGCGAGCTCTCCATGGCCGCGGGAATTGCCCTGTGCCCGGCATCCCCCGGCCTCCCCCGTCTCTCCACGCCTTTCCCTGCCTCAACAGAACCCCACCACACTTTATTTAGTTGCCCGATTGCACGGTCCCAGCAGCCGTCCCGTAAAACACACCGGTAGTGAAACTCCGTGGTCCTGCGGTGAGGCGCAGAGCGTTGTAACCAAACACTGATCAGGAGGGGAAACACGAGGTAAAAAGAGGTTCTGAGGGCAGCTGGTAAGCAGTGGGATGCCTCTGTGCTTTACTTTATGTGCTGTTGTATCAATTTAACGAGCTGTGAGGAATTAAGGTATTTTCTCCTTAGCAGGGCGGTTCAGGAGAAGCGAGGATGTGACGGGCCCGAACAAATACCTTAAAACAGCCCCTGCCGTCTACACGTGTAAAATCATGCACAGTCAAGAGACACACACAAAAAACCTCCCCCACTCGGTTTTCAGGACTTAAATTATTCATATTCATAAAAAAACAAGATCTATGGCAGCCCTGCAGACAGCTTGCAGTGTAGCTGTGTCAGTAAAGCCATCAGGACACACATGGTGAGCTGGGAAAGGGATGGAGAGTAATTGTTGGAACATGTTTCATGGGCTGGATTTCATCTCTGCTCTGTGGGATATTTGCACAGCTTCAGCAGTGAGGTTTTATAGCCCTGGAACACTGCAGAGGAGCGACAGAATCCTGGGATGAAATTGCTGTGCTTGAAATTGCTTTTGGGAAGCGTACATTGGTAAGCGTGATTTCAAGTGAATTAGCAGACAGAAATGTTTTGGACCCACATCCATGTGATTAAGGCTTCAACTGGAGTAAAAATACCTACATTAAGTACTGAAGGGCCATTCTGAAGTCCCTGAACAAGACCTGATTTCACAGATAAATTACTGTTGCATGGTTATTAAGACTACAAACCCATCCAGAGGGGGAGACAGAAACATTTCCTAAAGAAAAACACTTCTTTTACTATGGTTTCATTTAGAAGGTGAGATACACAGTCCCACCCTCCCTAATTATGCTTACATTTGCAAGCACTTCTAATACACAGAGCAGCACACTGAAGTGTTTCTGTGGAGAAGTGATAGTCAATGCCAGATGGTGCTGTGTTAGTTAAATTTCTCTGACTTCAAGAGCTGATTAATTGGTTCCAGTTGTTTGCTCACTGAGTGAGAAATACAGGCTCTCTCTCAAGGAGCCAGTGGTTTTACACCACTTGCTATTTTATAGGAATAAGCATATTGGGGATGGAAGGATGATGGAAGGCTTTGGGTCCTCTGAGAGGAGTAGCTGGGAGCCACCTAAAGACTTTGCTGAAACAAATGTGGAATTTCTGCTGCTGTGGGAACAATTAAAGATTGCAGGATATATATCTCACACAGCAGGATCTTATTTTAGTGAAGACACAGATTTTCCCACACAATCCCTCTTGAGAGGAAAGCCTGTCATTTCTTGGGCATAAATATTAGGATGAAACTTGAAATAATTTGTCTTCTGGCAGACACTTCACACTTAATCCAAGGAGCTGGGGCTGATGCTCCTCACTAAGGAATCCATGAGCCTTCTATGCCAAGTTGCTGTTTTTAACATGCAGATGGTAAAAATCTGCCAGGGGGTATCACTGGCATCAGTATCAGTGCTCACCCTCACTGGACAACTGGGTAATGAGCACTTAGAAGTGGATAATTAAAGTCTGAAGGTTGTTCTGGTTTGCTGTTCCTGCAAAGAACAGCTTTCATGTGTGGAAATTTATTTCCTGAGCAAGAGTTTCTTGTTGTTATTTTATTTTTTTTTTCAGAAGCTGTTGTGCTTTAAAAATAACAGCCTGCCTTGATCCATGCCTGTATTCAGAAGGAGACTGAAGTTAAAAGAGGACAGGGTATAGGACACACTGGTGTCCATGCTTCAAATTGCAGCTCTTCATTAGTGACAATGAGGTAAGAAGGCCCTAAGTGATTTGTTAATATTTCATTTTTTCCTTTCTTGATTTGACATCACTTAATATTTCCAGGAAGGCTCTACCAACAACTGGACAGACACAAATGATACACAGATAAAACACGATACGTTGCAAGCAGATAAAACTAAGAGGGAAATAGTTTCATCTTTGTTTTTCAGTCATGTTTCTTGCTAACACCTGTTTACTGAAAGAAAAACTAGCCAAAAAATATGAGTGACATTATATTTCAGCTATTGATTCCTGGGGTTTTTTATTTCTCCAGGGAACAGCATAAGCAAAATATGTCAGAAATAATTTCCTCTTTTTTAAAGATTAATGACAACAACACAACTTTCCCCTTGCTTGCCCAAGTGTTTCTGAAGGGACAAAATACATATTTCACAGGGATTCCTTAATAATTAAGATTTTTTTGATTACCACGTTTCCATAAAACTCTGTAAGACTGTGATTAAAAAATCTCCTCTGACAGGGCTGTGCAGAGACCATCCACAGCAAAGGGGCATGAATTGAAGAGTGGCACTGGGCTGTCATTTTAATTGGGATATTTACATATAAACAGACTCCAGGGAGAATGAAAGCTATCTCTGGGACCAAAGGGACAGAAATTTTGTGAGCAAACACTTTAGTGCTCAATAAATGAAACAGAATATTCTGACTTTTTAAGCTTTCTGTATCAGCTCTGATCACAGAAAGTATTTCAGAAGAACACAAAACCAACAGGGAGACAGCCATGAAAAATCTGGGAAGAGCAGTACAACTCATCCCATTCTTTTGAAAAACACTCTCATAGAGTTAAGTTTTCTCCAGAATGAAAAGCAGCTGTAATTTTCATATTTTTTCCTACTGCTTTTACTTCACCTTACGTGTTTTAAATGCCCCTTTTTTAGGATCACCTGCTATGCATAGCAGGCATGTCAGGCATGAAAGAAAGCCATTATTTGCAGTCAGTCAACATGCAAATGTTTCAAGCATGAGTAGCCTTATTCCACTTAGAGTACATGAACGTAAGCAATACCACGGGGCAGCACGTTTTTAATCCAGCTCTGGAATAGAACATTTTCAGTTAAGTCACTGAGAAATCCGCGGGGTTCTGTTTGCACAGAGCACATTTATTGTGCATAAAGCAGCCTCAGAGAGCCGTGCCGAGCAGGCTGATTGCAGCGTGCCCTCTGTGTTTGCATCCCCAGCGCTCACAGGAATGGATTTCACACGCCTTGAGCCGAGTTAACAACCACTTGTTAGTTTCCATAGCAAGAGCTGCTTGGAGCTGGCACTGCAAATGCCCGTGAGCTTTTTCTGTGCAGCTGGAAATGAACCAGCGTGGCTGAGAAACAGGAAACACTTTCGCAGAACTGGAGATGAGCTTCTTTTGGATTCTGCTGAATGGGATGCGTTTTTCTGCGTAAAGTTTCTGCGGCTCTCAGCTAAGCACATGGAAAATGCCATTAAGGGTGGCTTTCAGATCTGGGCAAGATCCTGTTGTCGAGATGCCTTTGTAGGGGGATACCGTGGAAAATCGCACCTTAGGGATGGTGAAAGCAGGAGGAAAAGCAGCTGCTTCTCATAGAGTGTGCTGCCTCCTGTACATCCACTTAAGGACTTCTTTCCCATCCCTCGTGGATTTGTGTGCGAGTTAGAATAAATACATTATCCCCTGCCCTTAGCGAAGGGTTCAAAACGCATGCAACAGCATCAATCCATTAAAGAGAATCCGCACGTTTCCCTGCACATGTAAGAGCCCCTCACCTGCACATCCTCCTCTCTCCACGAAGGAGGGAGGGGAACCCCAGGGCTCCTCGGCTCCCTGCCGGCAGCCTCCCCTTCCCTTCGCTTCCCTTGCCGTGCACAAGGGGGGCTCGCTGGGGCTCGGGTGGCTCCGCTGCCCTGCGGAGGGACAGGGGTACCGGAGCCTGCCGAGCTGGGAAAGCCACCCCGGGCAGCGGCGATACCGGTGAGAAGAGATCTCGGGCAGAAGAGATCCCGGGCAGAAGAGATCCCGGGCAGCAGCGGTCCCGGGCAGCAGAGGTCCCGGGCAGAAGAGATCCCGGGCAGCAGCGGTCCCGGGCACCCCGCTCCCCGCGGCGGGCACTGACCTGTGCAGCAGGACGCTCTGCACCGAGTCCAGGTCCTCCAGGTTCCTGGTGACGGGCCGCGGGATGCTGTACCTGCCCGCCCCGAACATGGGCACTGCGGGCAGGTGGAGAGAGCCCCGCAGCCCGCCCGTCCGTCCGTCCGTCCGTCCGTGTGTCCGCTCCGGGGCCCAGCGGCGCCGCGGCGCGGGGCGCGGGGGAAGCGCGGCCGGGAGAGCGCGCCTGCTCCGCCGCGCTGGGACACGGCGTGTGTGTGGTTTGTGTCAGGAACTCGCCAAGCGTGAAAAGCTGAGTTTGAGATGAGTAAAGTAAAGCAATTCCTAGCTGCAGCAGTAGATTTACACCTCCCCCCCCACTCAGAGGTTCGTCCCCAGCGCCCGCTATGTGAGAAAATAGGTTTTCCCCGTGTGCTTTCCTGCTGGTCAAAGCAGTGGATTTGAATTTTGAATTTTAAATTCCGGTTGATCATCTTTCCTTAAGTAACAATGTGAATAATTACCAATCGCACAAAATCCAATCCGGTCTTTATTCCCTCTTTCACAAAATATTAGTTACAAGTGGTTTCAGATGATCACAGGACTCCTTACTCTGTTTCCATCTGTAAAATTCTGATGCGGTATATTGAATGAACAGAGACATGAATGTATAAAACCCATATTTTCACAGTTTTTATTCTTTCCTGTGAATTGCCATGATTGATTTTCTCTGCTCCCTTTTATGGGGTCAGTTTTCTCTAATTTTTCAAGATGTGGTCATCTCCTCCAGGTTTTTCATGACAGCTGACATAAGATCAATAGCTAATAAAGTCTTGCAATCTGTTACAAAACCCATGAATTTTAGTTTCCCTCAGACATTGTGCCTGAGGTTGTAACAGAAGCACAGCAAGGCAGTAGTTTCCCAGAAAGACCATTAAGAGGAGGACCACTGGCATGATAGGCAATGGATAGAAAACTGGAAACCTCAGAATATTTTTAGCACCACACTCTGTGGGATGGTGGCCACCACATGGAGCAAAAGCTTCAGCGTTTTTGGAGACTTTGGCTTGAGTAGGTGGTGGCAACAACTCAGTTTGGAGAGGGTGAGTGCAGAATTACCGTGAGTCTGTGGGTGGGATTCTCACCAAGTAGTGTGACTCGAATATTTAGGTGTCTTAACATTTTTTCCTTTTCTTAAAATTTTGTTTTGTTTTTCTCTTCATTACCAGCATGAAATTTTAAGAGAAGGACAATCACCTCTGAATTCCACTCCTGTCAAAGATGCAGAACCACCATCCTCCACTGAGGTGAGCAACAGCAGCAGGACTGAAATAAATAAAAATCATTGACACCAGGGTGCTAGGAAAGCTGAATGTACACCAGGGTTTTGTGTCAAGTAGCAATGACTGGAGGAGTTTGATGTATACAGTATCAAGATCAGCATCTTTGACAGTGGTACTGAGCAAAGAACTTTTTGCATTACCCACATTTGATTTCAGAAAACTGATGGAAAATTCCTGGTGGTTGTGTCACCATTGTCTTGGAAAAACACTTAGGCACCATCCATATTTCAGCCTTTTTACCTTTTTCATGCCCTGAGGGAGCAGAAATGTTTCATTTGTACACAACAGGGGTGTGTTTTCCCTATTCACTTAGGACAACACCAACTCCACATCTGGGTCAGGAATTTGATGGTAGAAAACAACAAAACCCCCAAATGTTACCATCAAAATCACCCTGTGTGTCCAGAATGCCTTTTCAAGCTCCTTGTCAGCTTTTCTTTTTCCCTGGGCTCCTTCTCACTGGGAGACCTTTTTATTTTTTTGGTGTTTCTTAAGCTACTGAGCTAATGCTGAATTTAATGGTAGTATCATCTGCTATGAGTATTTTACTTTTACATGGGTTTGAAATTGGTTGTGAAGATCTTTATTAGAATTGCTTAAAACTCAGCAAAACTAGAACGTGTAAATATAGGTATAGAGACCCTCAAAATGTGCCAAAATGAGAGAAGGTAACTCAGGTTTTTTGTAGATTATGAAATGGAAGACCATATTGCACCACACTGCTGATAAACAGGCCAAATGACTAATTTTAAAATCAA
This sequence comes from Spizella passerina, assembly GCA_013401375.1. Taxonomy (NCBI): domain Eukaryota; kingdom Metazoa; phylum Chordata; class Aves; order Passeriformes; family Passerellidae; genus Spizella; species Spizella passerina. The sequence goes on from WBNQ01059524.1 coordinate 20,566, forward strand.
ATAGAATGTTTTTCTAGGTGTGAAATTCAACTTCTATCACATTTAATATGCCTAGACTCAATATTTATGGGTGACACAACTGGGAAATGAAAGAGAAGCAGAGAGTAAAAAGTGATACAGTGGATACTTTCAGAGTCCTATATTTTTTTCTGAATATATTTGCATTACCTTAGTTGCACATAAGTTTTTAAAGTTAAAAGACAACAGTCTGAGCTGGCATTAATCCTGCAGATATCTCAGCCTTTGACACTTACAAGAATTACTTTATTGAGTTTTGTAGATTGCATTTTCACTAAACTACAAAGTGCAATTACATTGTATTTTCTGCAAGATTTTAGGCAACTTAAAAGGAAAGTCACAATTCCATTTGAAGTTTGTCAGCTCTTGTATTTGTATACAAATGAGAACATGGCACTACAGCACATTTTTCTGAATCCATAAAATAAGTGCAGTTGGAGAAAGATTATAAAATCCTGCAATGCAGACAAAACCAAACCAATAGGGATTGGGGAAGGAGGAAATCCAACCAGTTTAAACACACAGAAATGACAATAGTAGAGAATTTTAAGAGACACCCTGCCTACAAAGTAACAATAGCATACCTGGTTGTCCCTTCTATTTGTGGTGATTTTGCTGCCAGCTGAACTGCCTTGTGAAAACCCTCCTGCTTTGTTACAGAACAATTCCTGTGTTGCTGATATAAAAGGAAAATAGAAATAGCAAAATACTGTGATGCTGTGTTCATGACATACTCCTCTTCCTGAAATTATACTGTGTTTTTTCTCCAGCTGATGTTAGGCTTTAACAGACTGTGCAACTATTTCCTATGCTGACAAGGTCAGAAGTTTTTGAGTCATAATCCCTTTTTGGAAAAGACTAAAAGAGGTGGTAAAGCTACTTTTGCAGTATTCAAACACTTTTAATCTCCTTGACTTGGCTGGTGAGTTTTAGTGTGCCCAGGGATCAAAGATTAATCAACATTCATGGGCTACACAAGGTGGAAATCAGCTTATTGCTTCATATGTATGATGTGTCATTTATGTCATGAGTCATGAGATGTTAGCACATGATGGGGAGAGTTGAAAAACCTTGGGAAAGACTTCATTCTTTGAATTGAAGGAAAAAAGTCCCTGTTTTTCTTTTGTTTTCTGTTTGGTCATACCTGTGAGTAAGGGACACTGTACTTTACTGTATTCCATTCCCAAAGTAAGGGCCATGGCAAATGTTTGTTGGGGTACAAGGTTACTTTCCTGTTCTGCCATTCTGTCTAGAAACATTCCTTAAATCTACAGGGATTAGGAAAATCAGTATGATTGATCTTCTGCTGATTAACAGTGGATGGTGTTGGCAGTTCTGTGGCATGGGTATTGTTGTTCTTGGACAAGGGAGGTTCTCCCTCATCAGATGCATCCTCAGGCTGCTGCTGCCTGTCTGTTGCCACGTTTGAAAGACTGAGGAGTGGGATTGGTGGGATATTTTTCCAAGAGGATGTTTCCTGGCTGTGCCTCTTGCTCACAAACAACTGGAAAGATTCTAAAAGGCAGAGGCAACACTCTAATTTTCACCTCTGACACAATCAGATATGGACATTCACCGCTGGATTTGCTTTTATTCTCATTGAAGCTAGTGGCATCTGAAAAAAATAAAAAAAAAACCTTAAACACAGAGAGATTTTGGTGTTACTGCATCATTTAAGGAACTGCTCCTTGTTTTGTGTCTGTGGGGAGACAGCTGGGTTGCCCAAGCTGTCCTGTTACCTGCCTTGTGCTACATCAGCACTGCACTGCAGAGAGCAGAAGGAACAGCTCTGCTACACTGAGTTTAATGATCTCTTCTTGTCAGACTGCAGGGGCACTAAACATTCTGTGCATTCCAGGCTCTGCCTTCAGCCCAGCCTTGCAGCAGCAAGAGAGAAAACCCAATTTATTTGTCAAACAAATCTCCTGCACTTCTGGGCTCTCTTCAAAAGCAGCCACAAAGGCAATGCTTTTGGCAGACTGGTCAAGTCAGCAGTACAGGAACCCCTGGAAATACAAATTTATAGTCTGTGGGGAAACCATTAATCCAAGGAGTAAGTGATAAGCTGAAGAGCAGCATTGGATAATGTCACTCATTTCATATCAGTCTTTCACTTCTGCCAAGAATCTTCAGTGGGGATAGGTTGGCAACATGTGGCTGCTTCATGGCCTTTAAAACAACTTGCTGGATTCTTATTACTTCCTCTAAGACAGTTCTTGTACCAACAAGAAACCTAAACCTCATTGAAAAGGCCACCCTAAAAATTATTACATGACTGATGTATTGCAAAGACTGATAAAATATGATTAGACTTTGTTAAACTGAAGCTGATAAAGTTCTTGTAAACTTGTCTATAAATACAGTTTGTGGCCATGTGCTCTTGTGAGAAATAGATCAGAACCATAAAAAGGGGCAATGTATTTTTTATAGGAACATCTGGGCAAAGTATAGGAATATGTGGCAAACATCCTACATAAAACAATAATCTTTGAATTTTGACTCCAGATTTATTTTTTAGGATTGATTTTAAATCTCTCTCTCTCCTTCTTATACCCAACTTCTGGCCTTGTCTGAGTTTCTGGAGGCAAAGACTTTGGTGGATTGCTTTGAAACAGCCTGTAATTTAAAAGTCCTTGTGATCTGTAGTTTAAAAATCCTCTAGCAAATACACCTACTTTATATGTGCCACCTCACAAAACAGCACATTTGGATTAACATGAAATTTCTTTTTTTGTGTGACAATTTGAGAGAAGCATATGTAGAATTTCTATGGATTAAACAGTTTATAAAACTAATTTAATTGTGAGAGAAGTAGGATTATTTTAAAGACTAAATACAGTTTTAATTTTCCTATCAGGTGTGTTGGGAATCCTCTACTTCTTAAATATATAACACCAAAAGCAGCCACAACTAATTTACAATATGAGATAATAGATACTCTTCTCACTCATTTAGTTTTCATCAGAGATTATTATTTAAAAGTGTAAATATTTTACCAAGCTACAAAATTTTAAAAAAGCAAAATAGCACCACCTGGTGCTGATCAAAGTTTTCATGATCAGTTCCAGCCTCTCAGTTTGAGATTACTGCTGTATGGATAAACCAGTTATTTCTTTATCTGACCTCAATTTGAGGTCAGATAAAGAAATAACCTTATCACTCTTTCTATTATTAATCTTTGGCTCCGTTTTCTTGTAGACCTTTCTTCCCTCTCAGTCTTTATCCATTATTTACCAGTTTTAGGGACTTCTAGAAAAAGTTCTAGTTAAAATATTCTGGATATGTGTAAGGAGTTATTGATTAAAATATGATTTTTAGGCTTTTCTTCAGCTGGTTTAGATTTGAGGATGATCAGAGACTCCAGATAAAAGTGAACTTCACCACTCTTTTTCTTTGTTTCTAATTATTTCTGGGCTTCCTTGTGGTGCTCAGAAATAAAAGCATAATTGAGGTTAATCCCTATATCCTGAAAGGACTTCAGCTGCCTAAAACCTGATGAAATCAATGGGCAGGAAGGTGCCTGAGGATCAATCCCTAAGAATTCAATTTCTAGGCATTATATATTTATTTCTGAAAAAAGTTCCCTGTTCATTCCTTCTCAGTGATTGATATAATGTTATGGTCACTTTGTCCCACAAACACAACTTTGTGTGACACTGTTTTGCTTATGTTGCTTTCTAAAAATGAATTGTGTATCATTTCTTGTGAAGTAAAAAAAATTATAAAGCCAACACATTCCTGAAATAAACATCATCACATTCATTAAATAAACCAACCAACAACTAGTTAAACCCTCACAAATGAGTAGGGGATAGCTTGGGAGTT
>WBNQ01059528.1:3096-29471 GCA_013401375.1 Spizella passerina
TAGAAATTATATTAAAATTATAAATAGAATATAATATAATAAAATTATAAAACTTTTATTTTATATAAATTATAATATTTAGCTAGCTATCTATAGCTGTCTGATTAAACACATGAACTTAACCTTTTAGCCTTCCATTTTGCCCATTTAATATGTTAACTACAGACACATATGCAGGTTTGGTGGTGGGGTTGGGGTTTTTGCTGCTGTCATCTTTGGGGCTAGGCTGTTTAGATTTCCTTTTTCCTTTATTTTTCCTTTGTAATTCAACATATGAGGGATCTTGTTAGTTTTTTCCCTGCTTCCCATTCCTTTCAAATTTGGTTTTTTTTCATGTGTCTCCAGCTCTGGGAAAGTTACAGACTGGCAAAGTACCAACAGCTTTCCCCTTCATGCCTTTCTAAAACATGTGTATCAGCAATTTGAGTGGTTTGGGCTTTTTTTAAACAAAGTAAGATAAAAATTAAAAGTAACTTTTTTTTTTCTTCCCCAGGAAACTGATATAGAAAATATTTGGGTTTGTTTGGCTTTTCTTGTTTTTTTTTTTTTTTTTTGGCCAGAAAACTGTGCTCTAAAAGTTATCTGTGCATCCAGCAACATGCCACAAGCAAAAGAGATTCTGATATGGAAACACTGATTAGAAATACTGATATTCTTCCTGTTTCCTCTCCATTACTTTTACAGTAAAAACTTCAACCTGTATTGCAATCACTACAGATCAATATTTGGAAGATTGCTTTGTTGCCAAAATATTAAAACATATGCCCTAGAATTAATTTTAATATATTGAAATATTATTTTTGGATGTGTTAGACATGCATTTATCTCCAAAGAGCTCAGATGTAATTAAGCTGAAGTTTTTTACACAGGAGAGAACTCAGCAGAGCTGTGTGGGAGTCAGAGCCCCCATGAATGGCACTGACAGTGAGTGTCACATCTTTGCTCCATGTTGGAATTGTTCAGTAAGTTCCTACAAACCAATTGTGACCATGAAAATTGTTTTAAAGCAAGAAAACAGAAACACTAGAACTTTATCTTTTATAATTGCTACAGACCACAAAATACACTTCAAAAAGAAACATCAATGAAAGCCAACACAATCCCATGGAACTTCTCTGGTTTGAAAAAAAGAAATTTTTGGAGAACATTCATTGGCACACTTCCAAGCAGCTCTCACTGCAAAAACTGATGTATACTTTGACAGTGATAGTAAAGATAGAATTTTGTTCTAAACATCTCTTTTCTCCTCAGGGTGATGTAGCCTCATGTTATACAGAATAAGAGAAATGACAGCAACAAGTTTAGCTCGTGGAAATGCAAGTGTATATTCCAGTTTAGAGTCTGAAGGGCAATGGGAAAAACACTGATAAAATACAGAGGGGAAAAAAATTAGCTGGGAAACTGGAAAGGTCTTTTCACTCTGCAGAGCACCTCCAACAATGCCTTAGAATGCTGCTGACCTATCAGAAGGATGTGGAGAGACCTTTTTTCACCACTTATCCTAGTTTTGCATGGGAGGAATTTAGGGAAGTTGTGGAGGGAGGAGAAGTGTTCTGAAGGGTTTGTTTTGATTCTTACTACTTTTTTTATTTTTTTTTTTTTGGTTGCTATTTCTCACCATCACAGCAGAAGATGGAGGACAAGAAGAAGGAGGAGAAGGACAGGACACGCCCACATTCCTCCATCTGGCCTCTTGAACCCCCATTCTAAAACCCCAAAATTCTACTTTTTCACCCTGTGACAAATTCACTGTCATTCTACTCAAACTTTTGTGGCTTGTAAATCTTCACACAAAGTTGATATTTTTTTCCATGGGCTAAAATCAAAGGCATAGGTGTTTTTGACTCTGTGCCAGGGTCTCTAAGCCCCTTGCCAGGGTCTTGAATTACCCAGGGCAGTCAGAGGAATGTCCTGGGTCCCAACAGCTGTTAACAACATTTTCTTTATACCCTTTTAAAGTTTTGAGCCTGCTTTGCCTTTCTCCTAATCCTGTCTCCAGCAGGAAGGGATTGGCCAGCACTGAAGCCATCACAGTCCTTGGTGCATTGGCTGGGAAAGGTAAAAATTGGTGAAATCTCTAATTGGTGAACCAAAACCACTACACCATGCCAGCAAACTTTTACTTAGAACTTTACCTTTCCACAACATCCTCTCCATTCCAGCAGGTTGAGCTGTCTCTCATCACCAGGTCTCCATCACAAAGCCTTTCTGCTATGGAGGCATAAAAGGTTCTGGACCTCTTCATGTAACTGATGAACTCTCTGCAAGGCAGGAAGAGCACACTTAACAACTCAACAGCAAACAGCACTCAGTTAGACCCCCTGTCAGCCCAACCCTCAATCACTCAAGGCTTTAGAAAATAAGTAATCTGAATTAATTTCTACTTCTAGTGTATTTTTATTCCTTATAGATCATTCAGTTTTACTTACTCTGGTGTCAATACAGATAATTACTCACTTAAAGGGTGCTTTTAACATGTGGTGTTAATGTGCCTCTTACTAAATCTGAAAACAGGCTACACCTACTCATTATAAACAGATTAAAAAACACTGAGAAAACATTATCATAAAAGGCATGGCCAGTACAGACAGTGTGTACAGAAAAATGCCTTGAGGGCAAACTGCTGCCTCTTTTATAATCTGATTATACCTATAACATATAACTGGCTGAGGTAGCCATAGTCTTCAACTAAAATAACAAATGTTAATTCAGCCCCATGAGGAATTACCTGCTGCACTGCTTCAGAAGCTCCTGTTTGGTGTGTTACAGGGTTCAGGACCCAGACTGAGCTGGAGCCATCCCTGAGCTCTGTGCCCGTCTCAGAGCTGCCCTGGGGAGCCCAAAGGATTCCTCCTGGTTTGCACTGGAGAGGAGCAGGATGGAGCTGGATGGAGCTCAGCACAAAGCAGGCAGGATTTATCTCTCCTGGTTTGCAGAGTTCCAGGCCCTGGAGAGGAGCCTGGGTACAGCTGCATGGAGCTCAGCACAAAGCAGGCAGGATTTATCTCTCCTCAGCAGCAGCAGGTGCTTCAAACAACATCCAGCCCCACTGGGAAATATCTATTCCTGCCATCTCTCCCCACAGCTATCTTTATACCTTCTTTATACCATCTCAAAAGTGTTTAACCATCCCATTTACCTTCTGTGATGAAATCCTGCTCTAGATAAATCAGTCATCTCATGCTCCTAAGAAACTAACTGGGCCTCATAGAGCAGGAAAGCTGGGATTTAAAGTGAAGAAAAAAGCAGGAATTTAGGGGCTTACAAAGAGGTAATCAGCATTTTTACCTCTTGAGTACCAACTTACAAATATGAGCTCTGAGTATTCCTAGAGTAAAGCCAGGCCCAGCCAGAACAACCTAAGAGGATCAGTTCCAAAAGGAAGCACAGATGCCAAAGATTTTACAGGTTCTAAATCAGAGTCTTCTCTGAAAGAGGAAACCAGCACCCTTTTAGGAGCCTGAAACTTGCCTTACTCAGCTCAGCCCTAGAGGTTTAAACTCCTTTGGCTTCTCAGCAGAGTGGGGCTCTGACATTTCAAAGCAGTGTCTTAGCAAATGGAGAATTCTCTGTTCAAAATCTCAGACTTACTGAGTGAAAATACTTACTTGTCATCGTTATAAAACTGAACACACTAGGGGGGAAAATGTAGAGTTTCCCAGTGCCCCACAATGTAAAAAATCAAAAGTGTTCCAGCTCCCAGATTACAGCTGGAGGTGAGCTAGGTGTAGAGACAACAAAGGATGGCACTTTGTTTTCATTCTTACCGAGAGATTTTTTTCAAACTTCTTGATTTGTCATTCTTTGAAGATTTCAGAGGCAGAGAACTGGAATAGGCCAGGGAGAATAGGCATCAATCAGGAGAGGTTGGGGAGTAGGGGAGAAGCAGGAATTCAGGCAAATGAGGAAAAGAAATGAAAAACAAAAGAGAAAAGCAAAAATTATTTGAAAGAAAGGTCATCAAGCACATGCATAGGACAATATAAGAAAATAAATAAGGGGGAAAATTATCATGAGACTTTTGCCAAGAATACATGCAATCAAACATGTCAATTCAATACTGGAAAAAAAGTACAACTGAGACTATTTGTCACAATCATTTCCAAGTAAGAGCAGAATTACAAATGCAGTGCACGCAGCAGAAAGCTGAAAATAAATTCAGTGGTACTTAAATTAAGTGTAACTGATACCAAATGGAAGGGCTGTAAATACATGAAGCTGTACAAGAAAACAATGGCAAACAGTTTAGGATGGGAACCATGGGGAGGGGGATACAAACCAGTAGCATTCACGTTCTGGTACAATGAGCAATTTACTGCCTGTTAATAAATAATATAAATACAGGTATTTTCTGCTGTTCTGGGATTGCACCACTAAAAAAAACCACCCAGCTCTGCAAAACTGGAGACACAGACTTTCAGGCTACAGTGGAGGAAGAACTGTGGCAATAACCCCGGTGATTATTTCGTGTTCTTAGTGGAGAGAGCAGCCTGAGGACACGCAGAGGATGCAGCTCTGCCATCTCAGCTCTGGCACTGATGGCAAGAGTGGCCACAGGACAGCAGGGACCTGCCCTGGCCATCAGGTGAGTGGCACCTGCCTGCAGGAATTCCAACACAGCCACTCAAAAAAACAAATGAAAATTTGTAACAGGGAAAATGTGAACCAACTGAAACTTCAGCCCTGGCCAGTGCTTCATGTGCATCTGACATTAATAATCTGGTTTGTACTAGCGCTTTATTACTCAAATGTTAATAAAATCATGTGATGTCTGACCCAACAGGCAGTTTATTTTAAATGAAATAGATATCATTGACTCTAAGCATTCCCAAAGGAATTCCTAAATTGTTGATTTAAAAAATGTGCAAATTCATGGCATAAAGAAATCCCAACAAAATAAAATTTCACAGCCTTCTTTCTTCAGTCAGGGACCTAAAATGTTGTAGTTCTTTGTTAAAGATGTTTTATACCCAGCTCTGTAAGCAGTCAGTGTTTAGTGGTTTGAAATGTTCCATGGAGCAGAGATGCTACAGGCAGGGATTCAGCTTTGCTGGGAGACCAGACCCTGAGCAGAACAGCTCTTTGTGCTGAATTCAGCAATAACATTCCAATTTACTGAGATTCTCTACATGCCATTTCCATTCCCTGCACCATCATATGGTTTCAATTTTCTTGTCATCTCTATTACATGTTATAGTAACCTCCACATTAAAAAAATGACTCCAGCAGCAACGCTGCCAGTTTCAGTTAATCCCTGACTACGATTGTGTAATGGTAAAAAAAATAATAATCAATTTTATGCTTGCCAGTTTAATCATAGGAAATGGTTTCTTGCAAGATCATGCAACATTTATTCAAGTTTCAGCTTCTTTCATTATTGTCCCTGACACTTAAGTGATGCATAGAAAAAATATGCAGGAATGGAATGCAGAGTAAAATCAAGAGAGATGGGAAATCTCCCAGGAACTCATGAGAGTCAGAGGAGAAGAAAAGGGTTCAACTGCTGCAAAAGAGGATCCAGTTGCTGTGTGCAGACCATGCAGCAGAGTGAAGGGTGAGGAGGGCTGGCTGCAGCCAGAGCCCAAACAGCTCCCCTGAAGAACAGCTCAGGCCAAGGGACACCATGGAAGAACCTCACTTGTCCTGCACCAGCAGCCCTGGCTCTGCTCCACAGCTGAAATCAGAGGTTCTCAGCTCCTTGGAAAAGGAGCCTGATTGTTCCCATGGCCTGGCAGAGACTCAGCACCCCTGGAGCAAACACCCATCTGCAGCTGTCTGGCACTGGGGTTCTGAGGGCACCTCTGAGCAGGTTCTGCACTACACAGGAGAGGCCACTTGGCAGTGGTTTCTCCTCCACAGAGGTTCTTTCTGAGCTCAGGAATGCTCTGACACATAAAGGAATGAGCCACAGCTTTTCTGTTCACTTGGGGAGTGTTGGCTCATTCTTCCTCTTTCTCCTCCTTACCCTAAAAGGCTGCAGTCAGTCCCAGACTCCCCTGCAATTACAGGATCATTTGGAAGGATGTCCATCAGCCAGACCTCCAGACAGACTCAGCAGGGCCAGGGTGACCTTGCAGCTGACATCACTGCTCCCCCTTTCTCAGCACCACCAGAAGGAGGGGCCTCACCAAAGATCCATGTAATTACTCTCATCATCTGGTTCCCGTGTAGCAATTTTCTGTCACACCAAGTGCATTTTACACAGCCCACTGCAGAAATTATTTAACCCATGTATTACAGATTTTTATTACCTTAAATTGATTTTTTTATTGATATCATATGTGATTAAATGATGAAGAATGAACAACACAATGATGCAGCCAACTACTGTGTCTTTCACTCTATGGTTTCACAATTGTTTCCAAGAAGCAGAAGTACAAGCTTCAGGCAATGTGTTTTATAGGAAGTTGTGGAGAATAGCTTCAGATTTTCCACTTCTTACTATTTATGGCATATTTCCATCATTCATTTTTGGTGCACAGGCTCTCCACAATACCTATCAACACTGTAATTCAGTAATTTTTCATGCTAATTATGTAAGCAGGGACTTAGCTTAGATTTTTTGGATAAATTAATTTTTTAGTGTGCAGACGAATTCTAGCAAACTTTCTAATTTAGAGCAATTTTCTTTTCCATCTATAAGCCTTCCATTTTAAAAGGTCAATATACAAATAATTCTGGATGGTGGGGAAGGGGAGCAAGCAGATCATCAGGTGAGAAAGAGCAGCTTTCATGCCACTGAAGACACAAATCTGCAACTTTTTAAGAGATCACCTGTTCACAGGTTGGCAATTCTGGCTTTTGGGCTGCCAGTGTTAAGCCCCAGCCAAGTCAGTGAGTTACACAGGAGATGGCCCACGGCTCTGTGCTGTTAAAAGCCTATTTCAACATTGTACTACAAGTGTTCTTTGGATTTTTGTTGCTGAAGTTATTAATTTAATTTCTGTAATGCTCCATTTTTCTGATTTGCATGGTAAAAATTTATTAACTCCAAGCACTAGCACAAACTGTTATGGTTTGCCTTTCAATTACAAAAGAATAAATATTATCACTATCACTCAAAACACTTTGCTTGCTGTTATTACTTTTATCTCTTAAAACAGTCTTTGTTCCATTCATGCAAGCTGAGAATTAAACCAGAAATGGATAAAAATCTCATCTCCACAACTGAAACACCAGAACCCAGGCTCTGGAAATGTTAACATTTTACAATTTTAACATTGCTCCAGTCACCCACTTACCCAACAGAGATACACACAGGCTGCCTGGGCAGTTTAATGCTGCTTTTGGACAGAGATAAGCCCAGCACAATTTCCCTGATGGGGCTTGTTCCAGATTAATTCTGCTCTTACAGAGGACAAGGGGCCAGCCCAAACAGGCACTGGGAGTTTATGGGCAGCTTGCTCTGACATCTACTCATGTATTGTGAGTGGGATTGTGGAAAAATCCTCTCCTGGAATGTACAGAAGGAGCTACACAAGGTAAAGTGAGAGAAGAACTCAGGAGATGTGGGAGCAGGGACACTCCTGTCCAGCCCAGTGACAGGGCTCAGATGTAGGTGTCTCACATGAAGAACAGGAGCCAAGAAGGACACAAGAAGCCTAAAAAACTCCTTCAGCTCTTTGTTATTCAGCAACAAATCAAGGAGATTCCAAAGGATTTTATCACTCCTGCCCAGTCCAGGGCAAGCAGGGACTGACTTGGTGTCAGGGCAATGAATTTTTCCTTTTCAACCCCTTCCTCCTTCCCCCTTCTGCCCCTGGGTAAGCTCATGTCCTTACAGACCTGGGCAGGTCCTTACAGACCTTAAGACTCAGCTGTGGAAATCAGTTTACTCAGACTTTGTTGAGGAAAAGCTTTCACCATTTTCACTGAAAGATTCTGGAAATAACAAACCCCTTGGTGTTCAGCAATGATACCAAGCTTGGCCTTTCTTGGACAGAGCCACAATGTGACCCACAGTGTGACTGCCAGTGGTGGCAGAGGCTGGAGAGCACACAGAGGAGGTGACAGAGCTGTGGCTTTGCCTTGAGCAGTGCCAAGAATAGCACAAATGATGAGCTGAGGGTTTGTTTCAAAGCAATTGCAGCCTAGGGTTACCTTCTCCTGTTGTTCAGGCTGGTGTGGGCCATCACAAATGTCTGGGTTCCAGTCACCTCCTTCACTGGCACAATACTGGCTGATGAGAGGTTCCCTTCTTGCTGTTTGGGCTGTCCACACACTTTATCAACCTGTGAGAAAGGGAGGCAAAGTGAAACAGATGTGAGTGGAAAAAAAAAGGATTTCCAACCCCACAAAAGTCTGCCTGTTCCCTGCAGTCTGTGCTCACTGCACAAGCCTCTGTGAAAGGATTCTTCCTTCCAGCAGCTGGGAACAAGTGCCTTGCAAAACTAGGAGCAAATTCCATGGCAGGGCAAAGAACAGCAGAAAGTCAGCAGCCATGGATTTCCCAGTGGTTACTTGCACTACAGCACACTTGGAAGGGCTGAAGTAGTGACTGGTGAAGTATTGGCAAAGTAAATTTTGATTTAGAAACATCTCGGGTCGGCTGTCTGTCTCTGCCCCGAGATGTGCAGGATGGTTCTGCTGCAGCCCTTTTGAAGAACGAGTCTGGACTCTTCACTTTTTGGTCTTGAGGTTGTTTATTAATTCTTATCTATAAAATCTTCTTTCTGCCCAGCAGAGATCTGCTCAGCAGGGCAGCCACAGGCACTCTGTGTTGTCCTTTTATACTACAAACTACATATATCCTATTTACACTTAATTCCCAATACCCATCACCTATGTTAGACAGTGCACTTCTACTCTAAACCAACCTCAAAGTGCCAGCATCACTGCAGAAAATGGAGAACAAGAAGAAAAAAGAAGAACTAGACATGCCTGATTCCTCCATCTTGTCCCCATAACCCCCAAAAATCCTAAATTCTACATTTTCACCCTGTGAATACTTTATTATTACACCATTCAAACCTGTGTGACTTTCCTGTCCTCATACAAAGCTGGCAATTCATTGGAAGGGTCAAAATCAAATCCCCAGGTGTTCTGGGCAGCACGCCAGGGTCTCCAAGCCAACGGGGATCTTGGCAACTCTGGGCATCCAAAGGGATGTGCTGAGTTCCCACAGAAACATACCTGGAGCTCAAAGGTACATGGATTTTGGTGGAATATCTCCCTCATGCATGAAAAGCAGAGTCTATCCAGAGTTTGAAGGGCTTGTAATCAGCAGATAACCAATTCTTCCAGCCTGTAACCAGGCCATCTAACGTCACTCAGTCCTCACTGCCCCTCCTGAAGGCTCCCCAGGGATTTAGTATCAGTCCAGGAGAAAGCAAGCTTGTGTTTATCCTTTCTGCACTGTGGATCTGACACTGCTCATGTATCCTGACACATTTATTTGCTGTAAAAGCTTTAAGTGACAGGAGGAAGACAAGTCCCTTCCCTTCCTAATCCACCAATGTGGATTTACCCTGTGATGTTTTACCCACACTTAAATCCCCAAGCAAACACAAAGGGACCGCAAAGGGAATCCTGCTCTGGGCATGGTACCACCAATGACCTGAATCACAAAATCCATCATCCCACACAGCCCTGGGCTTGGTGCCCCTTCCTCAAGGTCCCACAGCAACCAGCCAGGGTGAGATGGACTCTGACTGCTCTGTGTCCTTTCCTGCAGCCCTAGAACCCTCACAAGCCTGCTAAATATTTCACCCACAGGTGTCACCATGATATTTTATGAAAAATCCCTTCACCAGGATTTCCTCTCCTGGCAAGATGAGAAGTCTCAGCTTCTCCACGTTTTGCTCCTCTGGAATGTGATTTGGAGAATTGTTTACCCAGCATGTGAATTGTTTTTTAATTAATGACCAATCCCAGTCCAGCTGTGTCAGACTCTGACTCGGTCACTAGTTTTTATTATTCATTCTTGTGAAGCCTTCTGATGTATCCTTTCTCTTTCTTTAGTATAGTTTTAGTATATCATTTTCTTTTCATATCATATCATATCATATCATATATCATAAAATAATAGATCAGCCTTCTGAGAACTTGGAGTAAATTCTCATCTCTCACCTTATCCTGGGGACCCACATCACAACACACAGGTGACTTCGAGTAACTTTTCTGTCCCTTTGCACCACTATCACATGGATGTCAGCATCAGCACAGGACATTTTCTCTGCCCATTTCTCAGCCCATTTCTTCCAGGAGAACCAAAATTATGTGAAGCTAAGACATTCTCCTCTGAGATAACAAACAATGTGCAAAACTGGAAGTTCTGTAGGCATGACAGTGACAGTCAGCTTTAGCTGTTTGATTTCATTTCCAGCCCAGACCAGTATAATATGCTGCGAAGAAGCTCAAACTGCAGCAGTTGAATGGGAACACACTGGATTAATCCTGACACACGTCCAGCAGCAGGGTGGGAGCAGCTGCCTCACTCAACACCAGGCACTGTGTGCACTGCTCTGGTCACACCAGGGACTAGCACAGTACTGGTTTAAAACACAACTTTGGGAAATCAAATAGTCCATTTCAGTCCCTGCCAAACTTATGGAAAGGAATAAAACCACTCTGTGCAAATGAAAATACCAAACAAAAAAGCCTTTTGAACCCTTTAGAGTCGACAGAGGGTATAACACAGCTGGAGCACATTCCTGCACAGGATGCCTTCTGCCCTGCACCCCAGGCTGCCCAGGTCCCCTGCAGCACACAGATCCCAATTCCCAGCAAAGCTCTCTGCAAAATCCATCTCAGATTTCACCATGGCACCAAGGTTCATGTCTTCAAATTACATACACCTCACATCTTGTCACTATGCATTTGAGAAGGTTTTTACCCACTCAAATCAGAGTGGTTTGCAAAAGCAATGTGGTTCTCATATACATGACCAATTGAGAACTCCCAAGTTTCTTGTTTTTCCTGAAAGAAGATTCAAAGATACTGAAGTCATCATTTCTGTTGTGAATCAACAGTTTAAGCATCCAACTGAAAACACCAATTTTGTTTTGATTGGAAATTTTGATACTACAGAAATAACTATTTAGATCGCCCAGGTTTCAGTATTTCCTATGCCAAACCTCTGCTTCAGGGCTTGCTTTTTAAGCAGTGGTAACACTTTCCAGCATATCAAACAAAACCACACGTGTTTGATGGAAAAAAATAATTTCTCAGTGGAAAATTTTAACCAGTTCTACTCCATTTAGAAAAAAGTTGTTAAATAAAAAAGCAAACCACACTTCCTTTGTCACCCAGGCCTTTCAGTGCCATTCTCAGCCCAGCAATGCCAGCAGCCCCTCTTGGGGGTCATCCCTGTTCCCATATTTGTTCCAGATTCTGGATGAGTTAAACAGAAATCTGACTTTTCATTTATTTTTTTTAATGTGGGATAATTTTCACCTCTCGCCATCATGTGTATTTTTCTGCAAAATAAACCAACAGAAAAGCCTGAATTTTACCAGCTAATTTGAGCAGTCACAAAGCTGATGGCATAAATGAGAACACTCATGTATGAAAAACCATCTCAACTTCCAGATAGGTCATTTATAAAAAATAAGGTGGTGTTGTGTAAACTGAAAGGCATTGAGGCACACCATAAAAAACCCAAAAAGTCGTTTTCTAGAACTGCAATAGTGCTGCAAGTTTCCTGTGTGTTAACAATGAGGGCCACAGAGTTTCCCTCCCATCCTAAGTTGAGCTCCTGAATCCACCACCATCCACAGGAAAATCAGTGGAATTTACATTCCACTGTAAACTGGAATGTCAAACGAATTAATAAAATTTTAAATTAATTAATTTTAAACTAATTATTTTTAAAAATAAATGTATTCAAATTTAATTTTAAATTAGTTAATTTTTTAAAATCCTAATTTTAAGGTGTGGGACTAGGAATAATCAGGAATCAACATAAAGAATGACTGAGCCCATTTCTTAGATTTTTAAACTTAAAATATGTCTGCCAATCTTAAATTACAAACTGACAGAAAATCATCCCTCATCAATGGCAGGACTCTCATGTCATTCCTCTTCTCTGTGCCATATTTAAGCACTAACAGTGAACATCTACAGCTGAAAACTGGTATTCCCCCTGCCTCATTAATTTCTGAATTATCAATCATGTTTCACAATTCTAACATTTTTATTCATATTAAAGCTTTTTTCTTACACAGGAATGATTCCTCTTAAATATCTGTTTTTCCAGCCCTAGCTACATTTTTTTCTGCTGTGAATTCTTCTTGGTAATGAAAAGCAGAATCATATATACACATTTTTTGACCTCTTACTATTTGTTATTTAAAAGAATGACTATTTACAATTATTACAGAGGCTTAACAAAATAAATGGAAAAATTCTCATCCAGAATCCTCTTGAACTCTTACAGCTTGAGTAACCTTAAACACTGAGGTCATATTTAATATATTTGATATAATCAAACATGGGAAAAAATGTCATGCCCTTCTGGATACCAAGAGAATCTTATCTCTCTAAAGCAGGAGACCTTTTCACAAGTCCAGAACAGTAATTTTCTTTGAGTTTGTAATGGGAAGATTAGTGTTTTAAAGTGCAAGATTTTCTCAGTGATGGGCTTTGAGTTGTTATTATTAAAATGCTGACACATTTGTGTCACCATGATATTTTCTGAAAAATCCCTTTGCCAGGATTTTTCTCCTGAGAAGCTGAAAGCCTCAGAAAAGAATGAAAACAATAATTATCTGATTGCTTGGAATGTGGTCTGGAGGTTGCTTACCAACAGATGAATGTTTGATTGGTTCCATGTGAATTGTTTTAAATTAATGACCAATCACAGTACAGCTGTGTCAGACTCTCTGAGTCAGTCACAGGTTTTTATAATTCATTCTTGTTAAGCCTTCTGATGTCTCCTTTCTCTTTCTTTAGTATAGTTTTAGTATAGCATTTCTAACACCATATCGTAATAAATCAGCCTTCTGAGAATCTGGACTCAAATTCTCATCTCTCACCTTGTCCTGGGGACCCAACACCACCACAACACATTTGCCTGCAGGTTTCTGTGCCTCGGTTTGTCCCCAGCCCAGCTCTGTAGATCCCCTCTGCCAAATGACATCTCCAGCCCTGCTGTGCCCCACAGGTGCCACAAACACCCTCCAAAGCAGGACTGGAGTTTGGTCTAACCCAGGTTCCAGCTGCCAAGTTTGAAGGGGTGTGGGGGTCCCAGCTGTGGGTTTCTCTGGGTCTGCATTGAAGGCACTCCAGACAGCAGTTTCATGTTGGGACTCAGGTGTTTATTATTCCTTATCAGTAAAACAGTCTCACTGCTGTGAGTTCAGCAGCTTTTCATTAGAAGGCACAAAATGGCCAACAATCTCTTGGTACAAGGTCTCCTAAGACTAAACTGTCCAATTAAGAGCTGACACCTGGATTATTTTCCCTTTTAACCCAATAACTGATCCCACAGAGCCCACAGTGCAGACTTTTCTGCCCAATTACAAAATGCCACCCAAACCCATGGAGAAGGAGGAAGAAGAAGCTGAAGAAGAAACCCAGGACAGCACCCTGTGCCCTCCATCTTGCTTCCATCCACAACACACTAAAAACCCCAAACCCTCAATTTCTCACCCAGTGACACACCTGCACTGCTCTCTATAATCTATTTCACACTTTTGTGGGTTCCAGTCTATCTTGAAGTCTGGGAAACTTTCTCCATGGATGAGGGTCAGAGTCAGTGCTGCCCTGGGGGTCAGGGCACCCCAGAGCAGACACAGGAATATTCCCTGTGTGCCCTGGGGTTGCACAAAGTGAAGTGAGGGAGGGAGAAACGCTGAATTCTGGGGAAATAATGTCTGAGTTTTCAGACCTGCATGTTCACCAGGAGCTCTCATTGCTCAGGGTCAGAGATGTCCTTGCATCACTCTGTCACCCACAATAAAAGAAACCAACCAGTATCACTTGTGATTTTATGCTGTCCAAGCATCTACCACAGTTTACTCTGGAAACACAGAATCCTCTCCTTGGGGTGGCTGTCACCTCCTACCAGAGTATTGCTATAAAACATTAACTTCCATGGCTCCAAAGCTGAGTGGGAGCCCTTACGATAAAATGCAAGTCAGGGCTTATGGCTCATTGTGACTGTCTTTCTTACTGAACAAAATCAGACAAGAGAGCAAATAACCTCTGATTTTGCCTTTTTTAAATATTCTCTCCCTTTTGGAATATGTTTCCTATTAGGAGCATTTTGCTGGTAGCAGAGCTCAGCAGTACCTAAGCAAACGAAGGGATTATTCATTCATTTTTCTGCAGGAATATGTTGGCTTTCACTCATGAGGGAAGCATTCTCTTCTCTCTCATCTTGAATCTACTGAATAGTTCAATTTAAATTAATTTCCTACAAATCTTCTGAAATCTGGCAGTTAGAGAAGCTGACCCTTAGATAGCAGAGATTCCTCCAAGGAGAATTGTGCTATAATTCCTCAGGGGGAGAAAAACCTTCTGTCAGACTTCACACTTGGACACCAAAGAATTCAGCCACAGAACTTAAATCCATAAAAAATAAAGTTCTGTGTGTTCTGTCTGTGGCAGAAGAGATCCTTTCAGGTACCGACATTGGGCACAGGGAGTGGACAAATTCTGCAGCAGTTTTTCAAATAAATCAAATACTACCCCAGATGAAAGTACAAATGGTGAGGATGTGGAGTGTTGTTCTGTAACACCATTAACAAAGAGTGGTGGGATAACCTGTGCTGGGCATGCCACAAAGCTGCATCTGAATGCACACACAGCCTTTGTTCACAGGAAGAACAGGCAGGAATTCCTGCAAAAATGCAAAATAAATACTTTAAAGGGCCACCAGGCATTTCAAGAATTCTACCCAGTTTGTATCTAACAAACTCTTACAACAAATTAGAGTGCTGGTATTTTCTGTTCTCACTGGCTTTTAAAATTGCACTTTTCTACTCAGTGTATCAAACTATGCACAGTGCATCTCAAGAGGTAGAATCCTTTAAACACATACAAGTCAGTAACTTTGTCTATTTTGTCAGGATTTTTTCAAAACATTTTCAGTCTAACTGTATATATATTTACCCAGCTGAAAAGAGACGTTATTATTTATAAAGCCAATAAAAAATACCAGCAGCACCTGAGAGGTCAAATGATATCTCCTCTTCTCTTTCACAATCCCCCCTAAACTCAGAACTAATCTTCCCTGGCCTTTGTTACTTGTGGCATTTGTCTTTAGATATTGACAACCTACAAAGGTTAAGCTCAATTTTATAATTAATTACAAAAATATAGCAATGAAAAGAAAATTCCATTGGGAGCCAATCCAAGTGAGCCACTTTAAGAGCTCTCAGAAAAATTAGGTGACTTTAAAGATAGCATAACGAAATCAATTAAAAGATTTTATTCAAATTTGCTTTTAATCACTTTTCAAATTAATTACAGTATATCAAAATGATATTGCCTTGTATTGTGTTTACTATTTATACCCATTCTTAAGGGAACGCAATTATCCAAATGTTCCTGGAATTTCTTTTATCACTACAAGCTTAAAATGTAACAAAGAAAAACTCTTCCCAGTTTGCTTTTCAAAGGTTCAATAACCAAGTACAAGGCTGAAAGGTGCAGCTGGGTGTGTGTGTTCTGTCCCTATCTATCAGAGCTGGGGCAGTTCTCTGCTGTCCATGGGCAGTTTTTTCTTTCTCTCTCCCCCAGCCAACCCTCCCTCCAGGAGATCTCTGCTGTCCATGGCCACTGAGTGTCCCTGCAGGGCTGATCCCATTCCAGCATCCCATGGGGAGATGCTCCGCCCAGGGGAGGAGCCAAGCATTCCTACCTGGATCCAATCTGAGCCTGGCACAGCACAGCAGCCTTTGCCCCCTGCATTGCCAGAGGAGCAGCTTTCTGCTGCCCTGCATTGCCAGAGGGAGCCCAGGCCCATCTGCAGCAGCCCTGGAGCTGCAGAGGAAAACTCCCCCCTTGTGCAGGATCCCTGCTGCAGCAGAGCCACAGCTGGCACTGCAGGAGGGCTGAGCCCCCATGGGATGGGGCTGGGACACCCCCCTGACACACAGGGGGCAGGGCCTGCTCTGACTCTGGCAGGGTTAGTTTGTATTACTGTATTTTTATTTTCATTTTCTTCCCTAGTAAAGAACTGTTATTCCTATTCTCCTATCTTTGCCTGAGAACCCCTTAATTTCATAATTATAATAATTCAGAGGGAGGGGGTTTACATTTCCATTTCAGGGGAGGCTCCTGCCTTCCCTAGCAGACAGCTGTCTGCTCAAACCCAGACCCTGATCTGCTCAGGCTCAGTTTGAGCTGGCCCCAGTCAGTGAGGGCTGCAGGGCAGGGCTGACAGGCAGCAGGGATCATATCCATGGTTCAGACAATTCCAAAAGTTCCCATCTTTCCTTAGGCTCAGGTGCCTCCCTACACATCTTTAGTTGAAAATTAGTGTGCCATCCTAGTCCCTATAGATGAGCCATGGTTTTCTCAAATTAATTTTGGCCATGTTGAGGAATACCTGGCCTGTTGATAATGCCCAAGAGCTCCCCAAGACAAGATCCCTTTCCAGCCCCAGTTTCCCTAATGCAGCCAGTTTGATCCCCACCCCAGCACAGTCAGTCCCCTCTGTTCAGCAGAACTCACAGGATGGCCCAGGACATCAGGGACCAACATGCAGGGGAGGTTACTGAAAGAGGGAGTGTTCCTCCCTCTTCTGGCACCTTCTTTTGGCACCTTCAGAGTATTTTTGGTTTTTTGGTACAACAGAGGGTGGACAGACCCTTAGTCTGAGCCACTTGGAGTTTCATGTTCCTCTAGTCACACTTATTGCAGTTGTAATTACACCAGAATTGCAGCAATGATGATTTTAAATATCTGGCTGAGTTGAGTGACACTCATTTCTCATCTGTGAAAAAACAACAATTTCAGTGAATTACAAGGAACCTGAGCCAGATTTGATCTGCAGGTAACTCAGTCACACAGTTCTCTAAACCTGCAATTCAGCTTCATTTTCAGGTTAACACACTTTTGTAGGTGGCCATCACCACTCAGGCATTCAGGCACAAGCCCAGACATACAAAACAAACATCCTAACAGGTTTTTTGGTACAACAGACAGCTCTCAGGGAAGTGTTTTGTCTCCAGGCTTTATAGAATGCAAGCAGAATTGCTTCTTAGCAGTCTTCATTAATGGCTGGCATTATAGAGGATATCCAAAAGAAGGCAAGAAACAGCAACACAGAGCAAAAATAAATGTCAGGCTCACAGGTCTGACAGCTCCTGATCAAAATCTCCCATTTCTCTGCAGGTAGAGACATCCTAAGAACCAAGTTTCAGGAAAATAAATGGGGGAAGCATTCTCTAAGTGAAAGAGTTTACTCCAAATGCCTTGTGATAAACTGCTTCTGCTATTTTAAACTGACACCTGAGTATGTTCAGGAGATAATTAAATATGTTATAATACATATAACAAATATTGGTTATTACATATATACATATGCATGAAAGAGGGATAAGAGCATTCCTCTTAGGAATGGCTGATGGTGCAAATGTAAACCAGCATTTAAGATACATGAAGTCATGCCTCTCCCATGTATTTATAAGAGCACTTATAAATCCACCCTGAAAACATTTGCCAAAATAGCAATCAAGAGCAGGAAAAAACCATCAATTTCCAGCAGAAATCTGAAATTCTTCTGTGATTATTATTTTCTGTTCATCATTACTGTAAGCATTTCATTGGACAGGCAAAATGCCTGAGCTTTCTCCAAACAACATTATGGAAGCTGCCTAACAAAAATATGTAGCAAGTCAGAAGGTCATTATATACTTTCACATTCTCCTATTAGACAAAATAATAATGTAAGTTTAGGCAATCATTAAATCAACATGTCAAAAATAATGTCAACACCTACAGAGAAAGAATACCCTTCCATTTTGCATATAACTAATATAATAATAACAAAAGACTGATAAACACATTCAGTTCTTTTTTCATGAGATATATAATTTCAATTACAATTTACACCCCTATTTGCTGACAGTTGCTGTCAAAATAAACATATTCTCCCATGCCTTTTTTCCTGAACACAAATAAGTGACTTTAGATGACTCTGAAGAATTCAGTAACTATCCAAGACCTGTAGCAATTCAGGCAGCACCCCTTTTATAAAAATACTTAGAAGACATTTTTCACATTGAGACAAGTACATCAAATTTATAAGCAAATTCTCAGACTTCTCTCCTGTCTCTCAAGGAAATCACTCCTCATGCAGTAGAGGTGTGTCACTGTCATATTTACTGAAAAATCCTTTTGCCAGGATTTCTTCTCCTAGGAAGCTGAGCAGCTTCAGAGAAAAATGAAAATAACACTATTTTGTTTGCTTATTTTGTGTTTTGCTGCTTTGGAATGTAGTTGGAGATTGTTTATTTAACATGTGAATTGTTTTAACTTAATGAGTAATCATAGCCAGCTGTGTTGAGATTCTGGAAGGTTATGAGTTTTTCATTAGTTTCTTGTTAAGCTTTCTGTAAGTATTTTTTGTCAATTTTTTAGTATAGTTTAAATATAGCATGATATTATATGACATAATATAATAATAAATTAACCTTCTAAAAACATGGACTCAAATTTTTGCTATCTCTTCCTGGAGACCCCACAAATACCACAGAGGTGTTTTGCTTACAGTGGGTACCAAAACAGCCACTTCTG
This sequence comes from Spizella passerina, assembly GCA_013401375.1. Classification (NCBI taxonomy): domain Eukaryota; kingdom Metazoa; phylum Chordata; class Aves; order Passeriformes; family Passerellidae; genus Spizella; species Spizella passerina. The sequence goes on from WBNQ01059528.1 coordinate 21,784, forward strand.
TGCTCCTTTGCCTTAGGGCCTCAGGAAGGTTCAGCAGCAAAGAGGAGCGGGACCCTGCACAAGGGAAAACATGCAGCCTCCCCTGGGGGCCTGAATCATCACACCTGGGTGTGGTGGTGTTCACAGGGGTCCCAGAATGAGGGAAGAGATGAGGATCTGACTCCATGTTTCAGAAGGCTGATTTATTATTTTATTATATATATTATATTAAAAGTAAATAATAGACTAAAACTATACTAAAAGAATAGAAGAAAGGATTTAATCAGAAGGCTAGCATGCAAGAAGAAGAATGATTACACAAGCTTGTGTCTGAGGGTCCAAGCCAGCTGACTGTGACTGGCCATTAATTAGAAACAACCACATGAGACCAATCACAGATGCACCTGTTGCATTCCACAGCAGCAGATAATCATTGTTTACACTTTGTTCCTGAGGCCTCTCAACTTCTCAGGAGGAAAAATCCTAAGGAAAGGATTTTTCATAAAACATGTCTGTGACACCTGGGCCTCACCTGCATCACCAGGCTTCTGATTTCTAAATGTGTGTGGCAGGCAGATTGCCCTTGTACACGTGGGGTAAGGATGGATGCTCTGAGCATTCACTTATGTCCTAGGGTGATGTTGTGATGCTGTATCCCCATTTGTGTGTTCTGTTTATGCTGGATATCAGGTTCTGTGCCTTCAGGACTGGCTCTGAAGAGCGAATGTTTTGTTTTGGTTTTGTTNTGAGGTTGCCTTCTGGAGGGGCCCCCTTTGGACATTTTCTCCCAAATTTGCCCTAAACCAGGACAGCTACAGTGATTAATAAGAATGTGGGTCTGTTTGGACTATTAAACCAGTCATGTCACTTCACTGGCTGAGCATCTCTGCAGCTAAAACCTCTGAAGATACCAAATCCGCGAGTTAAAGTCCAAAGCTCAGACCAGACCTTTCAGACTGCACCTTTGGATATCAGAACAGAGATCTTTCCAGCAAGACAACAACAAATTTACTAGTGAGGGCATCTTGTTTTGAACTTATAAACCACTTGTTAAATAAAGGAAACATACTCCCAAGAAAACTCTGAGCCTGCCTGCTCTGCAGGATTCATCCTGGCTGTGCTCAGGTTCAGGAATGGTCCCACTGTGCCAGATCTGTGCTGGAGCACAGACCAGCCTGAAAATAAGGAATAAAGATGCTTAGAGCAGCATCCAAGACCACAGCTCCTAATTTATGGTTGTCAGGCCTTTTTAATTCAAAACCTTATTTGTGATTCATGCTTTCTTAAAATCAACAGAAGGATTTACTATAAACCATTTTATGTATTTTTATAGATAGCCAAGGAGTTTTGTCATTATTCACAAGCCTAGGAATGATTTCCTCACTGATGTTACACTGAAATTTGTGAGATGCATTCATGTACCTCTCTGGGCCATTTCTGATAAGTTCTTTATGAAGACCAAACAAAAATTAGCCTTTCTTTTAACTTGAGATTCCTCAGACTTTCTATACAATCTCAAAGAACATGAAGGAAGTCAGACCAGATGTTTTTGAGCTGGAAGGTAGTGAAAACTTCACATTATTACTTTTAAAAACACATCATAATCCAAAATAAGTCTCCTTTTACAATATTGTGTCTTTCTGAAAGAGAGACAAATTCAAAAAGGGACGTAGAGTGGAGTCAACAGTGAGTTACAGTCACTCCAATATCAGTAATGGCATTCATTTCATAAAAACCTTCCACCAGTGACTGACTGGAAAAGAGTTACCAGCTCTGACTACAGGCAGAATTAATGCCAGCAACATTGTCCAGAATAAATCATGCTTTATCAACCATGCAGTAAAGCTGCACATCAGGCATCAGATCACATCAAAGGCAGCACAGTGAACATGTGTGGAACATTCAGCCCACTGAATGCACACTGAAAACTGACAGAAAATCTGGATTCTCAGCACAGAACCTGAATTTGCATGGAAAAGATGTCCCAAAAGGGCACTGGATTGGGGATCAGAAAACCTTAACTGAGGCAGCCGTACAGGTGAAGGCTAAAGGTAGCCAGAGTATTTTACAAGAGATGATCTTCCCTTCTCTCCAGCACTGGCAGGGCCACCCCAGAACACTGTGCCCAGTCCTTAGCATTCACATACAGCATGACCCTGTTTGAGCACGAGGGGATGACATTCCAAAAGACATTTAAGAGTAGGGAATTTAAAATCTGGATGTGTGGATCCTTAATTGCAGCACAAGAAATCTCAGGAAGGGACCCAAACCAAGCAAGCACCCAAAGCAGAATACAACAAAAGGTACAGAAGTATCCACAAACCTCTACATTTTCTCCCATATTTAAGTAATTTACTAAAGATTCACCTCACCCCTGCTGAAATCAACAGTGGAATATTAGGATTCAGTGCTTTTGTTTCCTACCTCTGGAAGGCACACAGGGCTGCCCTTCCTTACAGCACACTGAGTGTTTGAGCCACTGCATCAGGATAAAATACCACATAAAAGCCGGAGGCAAGAGAACTCCCCAGACCAATGGGAATTTGGTGCAGTCAAATTGCTGTTGTTCAACACCAGTTCTAAGCACTTCCAAAGAGAAGAAAAAGCAATCTGAACTGCAGAGGGGAAAATAACTTATTTGAATTCAGAAAGCTCATGAACAATAATAAAAAAAAATTAAACAAAACATTATCTATATGTCAGGACCTCTAGCTTGTCAGAGTGACCCTGAGATTGTTAAAAGTCTCTTTTCCCAGCTCGGTGCTTGAAGGAGTCAGGGCTCTTCATTTCTCGCTCTCAAGGTTGTTTATTGTATCTGATCTATAAAATTCTTTCTCCTGCCCTGCCGAGGTCCATCCAGCAGGACAGTTCCAGGCACTCTGCCTGCCCCAGGGCAGTGTTATGTCTTTATACTAAAAACTATGTGTACAATNCCACAGGGGCATTTTGGGCTCTGTGCCAGGGTCTGTGAGACCCCTGGCAGGGGTCTGGGCTGCTCAGGACAGCCAGAGGGATGTCCTGGGTCCTGACATCTAAAAGCACAGTGAAAGTTCCCTGCCAAGACTTGTCTGCCTAGCAAACACCACAGTGCAGCATTCCCAGCACAATTACATGGTCCATGAGACCACTACACTTCTGGGAAGTACTCTGTTCACTTCCAGTCTTTAATGGCATTTGTCAGCACTTCACCCTTCCCACCTTGCAGCCCTCACCTCCAGGCAGGCAGTAACTCTGTATTTTTATCCCCATTTCTCAGACAAGGATGCTAAAGCAGGGAGATTAACAAAAACTCTGAGAAGAAACCACATAGGCAGGCCTGGAACTGACCAACTCCTGACAACCAATTTCCTTCTTTGACAATTAAATCACATTCTGAGCAGCACAGCTTTGGCAAGCTGCCTGCATGTTTAGATACTTGCCTGTCTCTAACTTGTGGATTTGGGCCACAAATCTCCAGAGCTGGTCTAACAAACACCCACTGGGTCTGAGGCTGCCCTGCAGGGTGAATGTGCAGACAATCCAGGCATGATGCTCCCAGCTCATGGCCCAGACCACCCAGCAGCCCAGCATAGCAACAGCAGTTGGCAGTCACCACTGCAACCCAGCTTATTGTTCAGGGCTGCAATTAAACTGCCCTGAATATGCAAACTTGTTTCATTCACTGCTTCACTTGCCCAAAACAGGAACTGGAAGCTGTTGATTTCAGCTATGTGGTCTGTGCTCATCTGTCTGTTTTCAAAACATGCACTGGATTTTTCATTAATAACCTCTATTTCTTTACCTCCTTCAGTGCAGCAGAAAAAAGAGTTTAATTTCCCTTTTTCTCCAGCCTCTTGAGCACTACTGGCTCAAACTGAAGCTAAATTAAGCCACTGGTTGTGGTATTTTCAGGGTCCCAAGGATGAAGGAGGAATTGAGAATCTNCAATGAGATAATTATTGTTCTCATTTTTCTCTTAGGCTTCTCAGCTTCCCAGGAGAAGAATCCTGGGCAAAGAGATTTTTCCAGAAAATATGACAGTGACAACTGGTCCTTGTAATACATCCTCACAGCCTGGTGCCCACAGCTCACTCAGCTTTCATCCTCTGGCCTCCTCATTTAAGTGGGATGCCTACAAAAATCCCTTAAAAGTATCCATCAAGGTTTTGATCTTGCCTGGGGTATATTCTCCCAAATGTTAAATTTTTCAAATGCTAAATTTTCAGCATCTACTGGGATAGAACTGAAGGTCTTATTTAGGAGCAAGTTCTTGAAGCAAGAGCATGGTAGAGCAGTGAGAATAAAAGTCATCATTTGGTTGGAGAAAAAAAATTAAAGCTGGGGAATAGATACATACCTGGGGTCAGTTAATTACCACATAATCTACCATAGTTACAATTTATTTTCAGTTCTAGACTTTTGCAAGACATAATTAGAAACAGACAAAACACTTACTTGTACATTCTTGTACACTTGGGGGCCAGTTTGGCCTGGTTTTGTGCTAATTGGAACTGGTTATTAAAATCTGCTGAAAGCATCTTGAGAGTCCTGTAAATACAACCACTTTCACTACTCAATATACATCCAGGATAAATGGAATAATAACTTGTCTACAGCAAACAGCTGATTCAAACCCTTCAGCCACAGTTTAACAAACACCAGCAAACAGCAGGTTGATATTTGTTTCCCTAAGAAAAAACTGTAAAAAGATATTAGTCCCACTTTTTTCTGATTGGCAAAACCAGACATGACAAAACCTGTCACCATAATGAGACAGAGAGAGAAAACTGAACTATGAGGGAGAGAGAACTCTCCTGAATTCCAGATGCTTCAGTGTCTCCTGGAGCCCAAATCTCAGATGTCTTGGGTTGAGATTACTTAATATATGTAATTTGGGCAGTGCTTGTAGCAGACATTTTTTGCTACTTTTATATAAAATTGTCTTTCTGCAATAGCATGAATGGGAATCAAGACTGAACTCATTTTCTTTTCATAACCATTAAAAATAAAAAATTAAAATCTCAGCAACCTAATAAAACACATGGGAGGTTAAAAAGTAAAACTGGCTTGTTACCAAAACAGGTCTTAATATAGAATGCCTGTAATAATGAAAAAGGGTAAATGAAAAGCATGCTGATTCCTGTTATTCTTTGAGCTAGACCATGCCCTTGGGTAGTACACGAAACCCCAGAAATGCAAAATATGAAAGTAATAAACATACAATTGCTCAGAACTTGATAATGATCTCTGTGAAACAAAATCTGAGGATTTTTGGTAGGCTTTGATGATTCTGAACATGGAATTAAGCTGAATGTATTTTAAATTAAACCTAAAATAAAAACAGCTGCTGGAAAACATGCATGACCAAATTCCTCATCTGAACACGTGCTGCTTTTGGCTATTTTCTTTTAGATTTTCAAACTTCACTGGCATTCTGTATATTCAACTCCAGTGTGAAGCACAGTACAGTAGCTACTGCTGGCATCCACTTAAGCCAATCTAATTTTATAAATGTTTGCCTGACGACTCAGAACCACTGCTATTTCCATTGGTGAAGGATTACACCACCAAATAAATTTATTCACTCGGGTAGCTGCAATTCTGTGTGCAACAGGGCCTACAGACATTGCTAAGGTTCATGAATTTCCCGGTACTGCTCTGATGGCAACCCTCAAAGTCAAATAATCATATGGAAAAAAGACAGCTAATTAATTTTTCTAAGAGTTAATCTGAAGAGCAAAACAAGATGAATTCCTAAGTGGAATTTTCCTATATGAAAAAGATTTGTTCCATTAAAAAAATATAATACAGATGAAAGAGACACAGGAGAAGAAATCACTTCTATTAATAAACAGATGAAAAAGACTTATTCCAGCACAGCAAGCCAGAGGGCAAAATTAACAAGATGTATAGAATTCACTTCCACTTGTGACTGAATTACCCAACAAAAGATATCCATGTCACAGTGGAAATGCCCTAATCAAATAAACTTTGAAATACCATTTATTTGGAAATCTGACCTCTCTATTCCCAAATCTACAAGGTTCTATGGAAATTCAAGAGACACAAAAAACACTGAGTGTTCTGTAGCACTGTGAATTGAATAACTTTCAGACTTGACATGGTTTTGCTGATAAAACTATAAACCATGTGTATGTATTGTTTCCTTTGTACTTGGCAGGATGACAAAAAAACCTTGAAAAATTAATTTCACAGTAATCAAAAATAAGTTTTCTATCCCATATTCATTTACCTTTAAAACCTGAATATCTTAAAAAATAACCCACATCCTAAAAAAAGCCATTCCTATAAAAACCTTTCTCACTTTGTTTTAATCTCCTTGTAGCATGTACATGTCTCAGAAAACACTTTAGAGTGAAAAGACAGATGTTTTCTTTAGCCTAAAATCAGCCCATAACCACTACTAAAATAAGGCAATATTAACCATACCTAAAGACCAGAAGATAATTTTTAGAATCTGTCCATAAATCTGAAATGCCATCAAATGGAGAAAGTAGGAAAAGACTTCCAAGTATTCTGGGGAAAAAAAATCAAAACCCAATAGAGTCCACATGCTCCATTCCTGAAAATGCCTTTCAGCACAAAGATAAGCTTTCATTGCTTTCTGCAGGAGTAATTCTCAAGGGTTTTGGGTAACCAAGTTACTCATAAAGTTGTTCCCTGACAGCCATGGCACACAGAGGACAAGAGAAGAAATGGGATTTTATTTGTGTGTAATCCTCAGAAGTGAATCCTGCAGCTCCAACAGCTGCCCACCCCCCACAATCCCAAGTGTCTGCACCTGATCTGGCCACAGGAGTTGATAAACCTCCAGAATTTCAGAATACTCTTTTCCACCCATTAGCATGAATTTCACCTCAGCCTTCCCTGACACCCTGACTTGCTGAAGGACCTGCTGGCCTCTGACTGCCACAAGGCCCAGCTCTCAAGGGTCACAAAATATGAATGCTTTAGGTTGGAAGGGACCTTAAATATCATCTTGTTGCACCCTCTGCAATGACAGGGACACCTTACACTGTCCCAGGTTGCTTCAAGCCCTGTTCATCCCAAGTGTCTGCACCTGATCTGGACGCAGGAGTTGGGATTGATACAACTCCAGAATTCTGGACTTCTCTTTTCCACCCATTACCATGAGTTTCACTCCTCAGCCTTCCCTGACACCCTGACTTGTTGAAGGACCTGCTGGCCTCACAAAACCATGAATGCTTTGGGTTGGAAGAGACCTTAAAGATCATCTTGTTCCACACCCCTGCCGTGGCAGGGACACCCTGCACTATCCCAGGTTGCTCCAAGCCCCATCCAGCCTGGCCTGGGACACTTCCAGGGATGGGGCAGCCACAGCTTCTCTGGGCACCCTGTGCCAGGGCCTCATCAGAAGAATTTCTTCTAATATGCAATCTGAAGTTACTCTCTGCCAGTTTGAAGCCATTCCTCCCTGTCCTGTCCCTCCAGGCTCTTGTACAAAGTCCCTGTCCCCTTTTCCTGCAGGCTCTCTTCATGCATTGGAAGGGTGCAATGAGCTCACCCTGATCCCTTCTCCAGGATGAACAATCCCAATTCTCTCAGCTTTCCCTCACAAGAAGGCTTCAAACTGGCAGAGAATAAGTTCAGATTGCATATTAGAAGAAATTCTACTGATGAGGCCCTGGCACAGGGTGCCCAGGGAAGCTGTGGCTGCCCCATCCCTGGAAGTGTCCCAGGCCAGGCTG
>WBNQ01059528.1:37177-52974 GCA_013401375.1 Spizella passerina
AGATAGATAGATAGATAGATAGATAGATAGATAGATAGATCTATATAGGTATATATATACATATATTTGTGCACATCTCTGAGTACTCCCACTGTGATTACATGGGAGCAAACAAGGATCCCTCTGTAAGGGCACAGTGACGGGCAGAAATGCCCCAATCTCCTTTTCCACCTGCCCCTCAGTCCTCCTGTACATCCAATTTCCTGCTGCTCCTGCCAGTCCAGCACACCAGGGCTCATCCTTCAAACTGCATTCCTGATCCACTGCAGCTCCAGAGAACAGAGCACAGACCTGAATGCTTGAAACAGAAAATGTAGAAATTACTGTATTTTTTTTCTCTTTCCCCTGTCCTCCAATCCTTATTAATATTTCCAGTAGTAAATGCCCTCTAGGGAGCTCTGCAACAAGGAGGCTCACCTCTGGGAAAATGAGGATTCGTGTGTTGCCATGGCTCACAAGCTCATGAGCTATGGGGCTATAATAAAAGCAACACAATTTCATTACAGAGGATTAAAACTGTTTGATCTCCCAGAAAACAACTACAGTAGATAGTGCAGAGCAGGTTTGCAAAGAAACAGAAATCAGAGGCACCAATATTCACTTCAGGTAAGGAAACAGAGGCTCTCAGCATTGTAAAAAATCAGCTTTGGAAATTGTGTCAGTGACTGCCAGTAACTCAGGTGTAACACACCTGTCAGAAAAATCAGAGCCTGAACACTGAAAAATCAATATATACATAATATATCCTGATATATATATATATAATTTTATACTGTCTCCAGTTAGTGACATAGAAGCCAACACATGCTTGATGTCACAGACAACAAAATGTGTGTATCTTTCTATATAAATGTCAAATGTTGCTCTGAGCAGTCCCTTTGAGCTGGTCAGGGCAGACACTGGCTCCACTTGGCCCAATGGCTGCAGAAAACATCTGTCTGCTGCAGAAAACATTTGTGCAGCCTTAGAATGGCCGCCTCTCTCTCTAGGCTTCAAGTTTCTAAAAGGAAATGCAGGTATTCTACAAATGCAGGTACAAGAAATCCAGTAACAACCATTTATAGTTCCATTTCCCCTCATACAAACTGTGCCCACTTCTCTGGTTTATATAGACACGGGTGGACTGGAGAAAAATTCAGTGAAGGTTTTGTATAGATGGACTAGAAGAATAAAAAAACAAGTAAAGCTTCACTGCAATTAATAAAAGCCTAGAGAACACAATAAAATCACCAGGGCCTTTCAGCTCACCTGGCACAGAAGGGCACACACCCCATGAGCCACCAGGCTCCTGTTTCCAAGCTGTGCCCAGGTTCATCAGCACAGCTAAGCATTACAGCATTTCTCCTGAATTGCTGGTAATGGTGATTTTCTCCTCAATTTTTCCAATTAATGTTAACCTAACTGAATGATTTACTGGGAAACAGGAGAGGAAAAGGAAAGTTTGTACTCAGCTGGATGAATATGTCATTTTTCCCAGTGTACAAGAGGCAGAAGGTGACAGCAGAGCCAACTGGCTTCTCACTCCAATCTCATGGCCCATCCACTGCCAGCAGGCTGAAGCCCTGAACTCAAGACAAATGGAAAAACTGAATATTATCCCAGGCTCCTCTAAGTGCCTTCAGGGAAGCTGTGACAGCTGACGAGCTCCTCACTCTGCACCTTCCCTTGGACAACCCAGAGGTGCTGTCCCTGTGTCCCCAGACATGGCTCCAGCTCATGACTGAGCTGTGGCACACTGGGAGGCAGCCAGCACTGGTAATATCAAATATTGACAGGTAAGAACACATTTTTATTCTCTTTCACGCACTAATGTCCACAACTCCACTTATTTTCAGTCTTCTAATCCATCTATACAAAGCCTTCACTGAGTTTTTCTCCAGTCCATCTATGTCTGCATAAACCAGAGAAGTGGGCACAGCTTATATAAGGGAAAATGGAATTATAAATGGCAGTTATTTGACTTCTTGTACCTGCATTTAGAGAAGACCTGCATTCCTTTTAAAAACTTGAAGCCTAGAGATACACGTGGCCTTTCTAAGGCTGCACCAAAACCTACTTAGGATCCAAAAAAAACAAAAATGAAAGGAATTCAAAGTAAAGACAGAAGAATTATCACACAACTTCAGCTGGAGATTGAACAGACAGTGCCCCAAGCTGTTTGTAAAAGAACTTGAAGCACTAAGATTGTTTGGGATTGCAGCCCCTAAAAGGTGAGCAAGGAATGAAATGAAGACAGTTAACAGATTAGCCCCCAAATGCCTCGTTGATAAAAACAGGACTGCAAGTTATTGATAGAAAATACAGTGCTAGAAGTTACTTTATAGTTCAGTTTTTATATTCAACAAAATGTAACACTGTTCCAGGTACAATTTATATGGCTGGTGTGTGTTTGGGGTTTTTGGTCATTTTTCCCCCAAAATCTCAACTATGCTAAATGCAAAATCAATGAAAAGCTTTCTGAACTATCTTAAAAATGAGATTAATCTGGGAAAATTTATTATTTGAATTGGCAAATCCTTTACTGGCAACCAAATGGTTAAAGAAAAAATAAGGGGAAAAAAGCCTTAAAAGACTCAGGAGAATTAGCTGTTGCTAAAACAATTTTATGGTCCTTTCCACTCCAGTGGAGGTAGTTTGTATGGCTGACTGGAATCTATTCAATGCTGTCAAACATCTAACACTCCCATAGCCAGACGCCTCACAATGAATAACAAGCAGCCTTGCTGCCAATATGCTCAAGCTGCATTTTTTACCAGGGACTGGACCCCAACCCAGCAACACTCCAACTTCATTGTTCCATGCCTTGTTAATTTATAAGACCAAAAATTAACCACAACAAACAGAAGTGCCAGAATTTTAAAGCGTTGCAGCTACAAAATCCATCATATTTAACAAACCACAATACAGAAAGTCAGGTTCTTAAAAAGAACCTGCACATCTAATTTCTCTTCTGTAGTTTAAATTGATTTCATAATAGAAAATAACACTCAATTTCAGCAGATGACTTCCATAATCTTGGGAGGCTCACAGTAAGTGCACAGAATAAAAAAGAAAGAAGTAGAAACAATGAATAAAGTGTACACAACTCTTGTTGAAACACTAAGCACATCATCTGTCATCCTGAGTATCATCATTTCCATAAATATTATCCCACCCATTGATTGCCTTGCTCAGTGCTGTGCTTCAAGCAGAATCCTGGACTCTTACCATATTTACATCCTTCATCTTTCAGCTCTAATAATGCTGAAGTGCTGACACCAGCCTCTCATTGCAGGGAAGATAGAGAGTGCTCAGTGACAGCCCTGGCTCTGGGAAATTACAGCTCTGCTCTCCTGGCAGCTTTATGATTATGGCTCTGACAGGCCCTGTGTTCTGGAGCTCATCTCCTGCCCTGGGCACATCCTCCTCTGCTGCAGCACCAAGCTAAAGTCAAACAGGACACACACATTTCCATGGAGGTATCCTGGAGCATTTTCAGCTTTGGGGGGGAAAACCAGCACCATTCTCACCATGTTTCAAACACCTGATGACTCTGGGGTTTACTTTTAATTATACTTGCTGCTAGAGTTCCCAGCATCTAATTCTCTAGGAACCATAAGGTGGTGCTGAAAAATTCCAGAGCCTGGGTTTGTAAAACAAAGTGAAGCAAAGCAGCTGTTTTGAGAAAAAGTGGCCATATCATGCAAACAGCCCTGAGAAAAACTAAACTCAAGTCCACAGCAGAACTCATGAGCTCATTCTTATTGAATAAAAATTGCTGCTGCACTTTCAGGGCTGAGCTGATCACCCTCATTAAAAAAGACACAGCTTAGAAGGAGTGAAGAAAAGCAGGGGGCTGTGAGTGTCACTGTGTGCACAAGTGCTTGTGGGTGCTTGTGCTGGTTGTGACAGCACTGAACATGCCAGAGGGACAGGCTGGGCAGCCCTGCAATGTTCAGGGACATTGCTCCATCAGCCATGCACTTTGAAGGATGCATTCAGAAGTAGCATCAATGAGGCATCATTGTTTTTAAGCCTAAAGAAAACAACAATGAAGTAATAAAATGTAAAGTTCAGGGATTTACCACCACTAAATTATTTCACCACCACTGAATTATTTTACCTAAATAGTATCCTTAATACAAAGTGAATTTTTTTTAATTCATTTTTTACAGCACTGTTTAGGCCTCTTGGTCTGAAAGCAGGTAACTATTTCTTTCTACTCATCATTAACCTGCTGTCCTTACTGTCTACATCTGGTCCCACAGCATTCATTAGCGCATGCACTGGAGAAGAAACACCCAAATTATGCACAATTTCATCTGGTTTGAAGCAGCATGCATGCACATGTCCAGAAAACACTCACCTAACAGCATTTCTGGGACCCCACAACACACACAAATACCTGACACATTTTCAACAAACACTGGCACAAGTGTCAAACAAGCATACCTTGATTGTAAACAGGAAAAATTGTCACAAAAACACAGATTGTCCCAAAACCTTAACCACAAATGATGAATCACAGATAAAGCTGGTCCCAGACAAAAGCAGGTAAAAAGCTACATCCATCAATTCCATTGATACCAATGTTTAACATAAGCCTTTTAGGTTACATACTTACACAAAATCCAAGATTTAGGGAATGAAAAGTAGAACTGGAGTACTGCTCCAGCAGGCAGAAAAGAGCTTTTTATCTTCCTACAGACTAATGAGTCATTAGTAGTGTGGTTAAGCACTATCAGCAAGTCAGCAGCCAGTGGGGAGGCAAGCTGGGCCTTGTGAAGGGAGAGACACATCCATGCAAATGCATCATCACTCCTGCAAGAGCAACTGAAGGCTGCACAATTTATGTCAAATCCAATTCTTAGCTACATGTTTAGTCAAACAACATGACAGCTGGATAACACCCAGCAAATATTCTCAGAACTAACACAATTGTAATTACATGGTGTTTCTTTATTCCTGCTCCACTTGATAACAGACTTTTGCAAATATGTGTTTCAATTTAACCTACTCCATTTTGACATAAATACTTAATTTCAAGCAATTCCATTGCTACAGATGAGGGGATCCTCACCACCAGGAAATCAGGCTACTCTGTGGCAACACCTGCATGAAGAGAACTGTCATTACCCAACAGGGCCAGAAAGCTCCTTGGATCCCCCCAGGGAGCTGTTCAAGGCTACATGAGCTCTAATTCTGCAGAGGACTTCTGGAACAGATGGAAATAAGGCAAATGCATTAAACAATTTAGATTATTATTTCCAGAAATACTTGTACAGTACTCAAGTGTCAAAATGCTTTTAAATCAAGCAAATTGCACGTGGCAAGACTTACAAAGCTGACTGCAAGAATTAGATGCTTACACCCCATGAAATTCAGTTGATTCCAGAGATATAGCTCCAGTGCTGCTTTTTACAAATTCACCCATGACTGACCAAAACATGAGAGCAGTATCTTAATGAGTATAAAGCCCAAGAGAAATAAACCAGAAATTTAATGCAGGCTTATTTTTGCATGTTTACAGCACGGTGAAAGCCATCCTCATCCCTTTCCCACAGAAAAAGGTCACTGCAAGGTGTGCCCTCAGGGCAATCCCCCTGCTTTTTACAAGGTCTCCTCCTGCCCAGGATTCACAAAGGATTCGAACTGATGTACATTCACATAACCTGGGTTCGTGAGAACCACATATGAAAGGACTGCAAGAAGTGCTGCTAAATCAGGCAGGGCTGCTTGGAGATCTTGAACAGAAACCTCATCACAGCTGAGGGCTCCTCCAGTTTCTGTTTTCAGAGGAGGTTTCCTGCTAAGTGCTTAGAAAAAGCAAAATGTCATTTAAAATAACTTTCCCTGTCCTTTTTCACAGTTGTTTTCTGCAATCTAACCACAAGGAATTGAATATACTGCTTTAACCTCTGCTAAGTACAGTTTTTATACTTATTGACAGCTGGTGTTGATCATTTGAATTGGAAAACTTGCAGGAAGGAAGCACCTGAGCTCAGCCCTGAGTGTTCTCCAAAGTCTCCAGGAGTGTTTTATGATACCATTCAATGTCATTAATCAAGTGGTTCATTACTGGCTGGCAGAAACTCTTTGTTGCTGTGAACTCACTCAGCACAAAGTTATTTTGTTCATAGTACTGCCACTTCCTTTTCAAATTTGTAAGGTTACTGTGCATCAGCCTCCTGCTGCTGCAAATTTGGCACTCTTTTCCACAACATTTTCTTTCTCTAAAGGTGACCATTTAACATATCTTGGGTCTTTTTTATTTCTGCATTCCTCATAATTTAAGGCACCTGAGTCATTTTCTGTAAGCCTTCCAGACACTGCTGAATTTTTACCAGAAAATTTATAGTAAGATTTTATATTTGTTTTCCCCAAAGGTCCCTCCCCTGTAAGTTCTGGCTCAAGGCCACTGCAGTAACACAGGCATTCCAGGATACCCCAAGTGTGTTTTTCCACTGGCAGATGCCCCCTTCTGTCCTGAAACTGAATCTAGAAGAAATCTATACATTTGCTTGTTCAGTGCAAAGGTCCCATATGCTGCTTCTCAGCAGGGATCATCTGTTCTGCTTAAATGCAACATTTAAACCCACTGATGGGAGGAGACTGATCCACCAAGAACAACCATCTATCTACATGTATTTTCTGTTTGGTCTTTTTTTCACTGCCCTAAGCTCTAATCTGCTGTTAGTTCTGTGTAATTTGCCTCCCAGGTGCCAGTGAATCCCCCAACTGCACAGGCATGGAAAGCCCAACTCCTTTGTCTGCATTTTCTCTGTCAGCAAGGACAGCAGACCTTGCTGGAAGCTTTCACCTTCTCATGCCTTTCTTGCATTTCTTCTGAGCCACATGAACTTTTAAGAAACAACTCTCAAATGATCTGCCAAAAATAGGCATCAGAGAGTCTCTTTCATTACAACCTGAAACTAGAATCTTTAAAAAACAAATGGTATTTAAAGGATCTTTTCTCAATATTATCCATCTTCCTCCTCGATGTCATAGAAAGGTTGCCATTGATTTTGATCCAATTTTGATCACAATCACTATTTCTGTGCTTCCTGACACTCCTGCAATTCAATGCATCTTGCATCTTAAACATTCCTTTCTGTATTTTTTCTGCCTCTATCTGCTCCTCTTCCCAAAGTTTATTCTTCTATCACTTTTTATATCACTGTTATCACATTAATTGCTGAGCTTGTCTCCAAGAAATTAACTGCCTTGAGGCACATCCTTCTGCTTTCTCCTAGTGCTTAATCTCTGATTATATCTTGGTTTTATAATCCCTATCAAGCCTTTTATTAGCTTCTGCTTTTATTACTCCTAAAATCACAAAACACAATATGCTGGACTTTGCTCTTGCCTAACAGCTATCCATCCTAAAAACAGCAGGTCTGTGGCTTTTTACACTCTCCTCATTTAATGCTTTCTCAGCCATTAGAACATTAGCAACAAGATAAATACCTGAACTCCTTGCAGCAACAACACAGAGAAGTACCAGATGTGCCTTCCCACATTCCAGATATTCTGCTAGCACACATCCCTTTGCATTTCCCATCCCTTTGCATTCCCACCACAGGCTAAGGGATTCTGATCCAGAGACAGGAGAGAACCTCTGGAGCCATGAACTGGCAAAGGAAATCTGAAGGAAAGGGAAATAGGATAGGAAAGGAAAGGAAAGGAAAGGAAAGGAAAGGGAAAAGGAAAGGGAAAAGGAAAGGGAAAAGGAAAGGGAAAAGGAAAGTCAAAGGAAAATCAAAGGAAAATCAAAGGAAAATCAAAGGAAATCTAAGGAAAGCTAAAGGAAATCTCTGCCTGGGCAGGGCAGCAACTCCTGAGTGCCCCTGGTCCAGCAGGAAAGCCATCCCACAGATCATGGGTGCCTGGCAGAAGCAGCAGTGGCACTGTGGGGACAGGATGGCCAAGCCTCCCAGGAGGCCCAGAGTGAAGCACTCAGACCTGGAGCTGGAGGGACTGGTCAGATTCCAGCCATTTGTGATCCAACAGAAATCCTCACTCTGTTTCCACCACCCATCCCCAGACACTCCTGCTGGAATAGGACTGCAGGTCCCTGCTGGCCTTATAGGAGCCACGGAAGAGCTCAGTGGGATGTGGCTCCAGGAGGGTGGGCACTGTTTGTTACCCCACCTGCTGATACACCTGCACCACATGCACTTCAGAACTGCCTCTCCTCCTCCTCCTCTCTTTATTTCAGCTGAGAACAGTTTACTTTCACTCTGAATAAAAAACAAAATTAACATCAGCAATAATGTGTAAGTACAGAGCTTGTACAGCAATGCAGAAACTGAACACATGAAAAAGGAGACCAGCTTTAAAACACAAAGGCAGAAAAAGAAATAAACAAAGAGGAAGATGCTAAGGAAGGGTAAGGCAAGTTGGTGTGTGTGGCTGGCACCATGAGGCAGCCAGGGCTCCTAGCAGGAGGAAGGACAATTAGATTGAGCAGATGAAAGCAATGATGCTGATTGCTGGTGCTGCAGACCCAGGCTGGCCTGCATTAGGCTAAGTAAGCTGGATGCAAGCCAGCATCATTGAACAAATGGCATGGCACATCCCCAGGAATCTGAGGAGAGATTACCAATATCTTAAAGGTGACCTCTCACACTTGCTATCCCAGCAAATCAGGCAATTCTCTTGGCTGTAATGGACAAGATCAGCAGAGGCCACTCTCCTGAAGTCATGCACGCCTCATACAAATAGGATTTTTAGTTTTAGATTTAATATCAATTGACTGCACCTCATTTGAGCAAAGTATCCTAAGTGCTTTATTGGTTTATTTCAGCCCTTCCCCATTTTAAAGAAAACATAATCTAACTTTCCATTATTCATTACCATCCACACAGGCAACAAGAGAAAAAAAGAACCCTAATTTTTAGCCATATTGTCTATTAAAAATGTAAAATGTTTCCTAAAAGGGCAGGCACATTAATTAAGGCTGCCTCGGGATAAATGAAGATTACTAGGAGTGCTCTGCTTTCCTGGATGAGTTTTCCATTATAATCAAATGAAACCAATTACTGCATTTGTAATGGAAACTACCTAAGAAGAACATTTCCACTTTTGCAGAAGCTGGGGAGTAAAGTGTACAAGCAAAAAAAGGCCCCCAAACACTTAGGAAAGGAAAAGAGAATGAAACTTTTCTGGAGAAAACAAAGAATCCTGAAAGTAAAACCATCAGTAAAACACTGGGTACACATCAAATGGCCCCAGTGTAATTGAGAATCACAGCCTGGATTCCCAGAAGCCATCTCCAGCAGGAAATCCTGATCCTGAGCACTGAACTCCTTTCCGCTGCTTCAGAGGAGAAAATAAAGCCTAATTAGGCTCAATTTTCTAAATAATGGTTATCCTCTGCAACTAATCAGGAAAATTTTCAACCAGTATCAGATGAATGCTTGTTCAAACAGTGAAACAAGCTTTGTCTTCTAAATATCATCTTACTCTGCAGGCACCTGAAAGGATTGAGGGTAACACACTGAGGCATAGCTTTTATTTTCAAACATCCTTTGCCATCCTACTGAGCAGCCCCTAGAACAACACACAACAGCACCTTCTTCTGCACATGGAAGTTCTGCCAGTGACAGAAAGCAAAGATAACTTCAGGGAAAAAAGAATTAATGGAATTTCAAACATAACAGCATTTTCTGAACTTATTCCAAATGGAAGAAGGCAAATGTTTAAAGGTATTGCTAGGGAACTAAGAAGGCCCCAAATAAAATTATTTGAATAATCTTTAAAGAGAGTCTGGAGCCTGAAAGACACTTGAGAGAGAATACTACTTCCAAATCACCTAAAAGCAATACACTCATTGAGTTCACCCATGATTATCCAGTATTCACCTGGACCATGAAATTTACCCCCAGTAAGCTAAGGAAGAGCATGTTAATTATGAGACTAATAAAGGCAATGCAGATTTGTGCTTTAGCATTCTGTCCATGAAATCAGCAAAGAAGCTCTACAATGATTTTAGAGGTATCCATCCATAGTCAGATAAAACCAATATACAGAAATGGTGTACTTTGATTTCTGGTTCCCTTTTAGACTCATTTAAAAACAACTTCTGAGTGAAAACAGGGGCAGAGGCAGGAACATTGGACACAACATGTTCTAAATTTAACACTTCTTCATGGGGAACAAGTGACATCACCCAACTTTAGCACAATGCAGATCTGCAGCACCTGCAGGCTCCAGTGCCCACTATCCTACCCAAGAACCTGGAAAAATTTCATAAAGGTTTTCCATGTTCATCTCTGAATGTCAGATAAACTAGCAAGTTTGCTATTCATGAAAAGGAAAGGCAAACTGAGGCAATATGAACTGAGTTTTAACTAAAATACAAACTGAAATTCTATCAGATGACAGCAAGTGGTTGGTTTTTTTTTTATAATTTTTGTGTTATACTGACTCTAGGTATGGCTCTGTGAGGTGTTCTACAGTGAAGGGAGATGCAATATTAGAGATTTTGGAGGGCTGCAAACATAGAAGCATTTTTCTCCTATTAAAAAACCTTCCATTGTTTAGAATAGACTCTGCCACTGCTTCTTTCTGTGGAATCTCTAGACTACCTTCTCTCTTACATGATGTGGTGACCAAAATTCTACACAGAAATTACATATTTAAATTTGTGCATTTTCATCTCTGCTCTCTCCAAGAATTCCTTTACTTTAAAGACAGGCAGATCTACCTGCATTTTTTAGATTAGTCTTCATACCCTATTTAAAGACACACTACTACATTTTTTACCACTGACAGTTGTGTTAACTTCCTACAGACATAGTCAGCTGCATCATCAGTCATTTCAGTAATTTCTAGCCTAATCTCCAACACCTTGAGAGAACACCTGCCAGTCATCTGCTGCTATTATTTATGTGACAGTTCTACCATCCTAGTTCTTTCCCCTTAATCTACACCACTCACAAAGCTGTTTCCAATTCAAGTGCATTCTTATCCTTTACTTATGTAAATGCTGCCAAATAAGTCTGTATTTTTTCACACTCTTTTCCCAACTTCTGTATGATAGGTGTGCTTATTACAGACCTGTACTACCTTCCTGATGTCTCCATCTACACAAAAGTAAAGGGACTGTAAAATTGACAAAGTCAATTCTTTTGCCTTTATTTAAAAGCTCACTTTTCTAGGCCCTTATACCAAATCCTTTGAGGGATGTCCTCACATGCTACAATTCCATGCCAGGATAACACCTGATTGATATCCAGTATCAATTTCTGTTTAGAAAACTGTGCAGACAAGGCAGAGTGTGACAGTGTTCACAAGGGGTCCTTGGACTGGGGAAGAGATGAGGATCTGACTCCATGTTTCAGAAGGCTGAATTATTATTTTATGATATATATTACATTAAAACTATACTAAAAGAATAGATGAAAAGGTTCTCATCAGAAGGCTAGCTAAGCTAAGTATAGAAAAGAAAGAATGATAACAAAAGCTTCTGTCTCGGACAGAGAGTCTGAGCCAGCTGACTGTGATTGGCCATTAATTAGAAACAACCACATGAGACCAATCACAGATGCACCTGCTGCATTCCACAGCAGCAGATAACCATTGTTTACATTTTGTTCCTGAGGCTTCTCAGGAGGGAAAATCCTAAGGAAAGGATTTTTCATAAAAGTTGTCTGCAACAGCAGAGCTCTCTGCTTTACTGGGTTCTTTCTAAAGAAATAAATCCCCCCAACCCCTTCATTTCAAAGCAGACTCTACTGAACCCCACCATAATTCTCTGTAAAGTCTGCATGGATTACTAGACACAGATCTAGCTAAACACTAAAAACTGCTGCAAAGACAACACCAACTTGTTTACATGTTTATCCACAGAAGGAGGAAATTGATAAATGTGAATGACCAAAAATGAGGGAGCACTTACTGTGGCAGAGAGCTGTGGTCCATTGAGCTGTGCGTGCAGGATGGCCTCGTTGATGGAGCTCCAGATGCCCGCCAGGGCCGTTTCCAGCTCGTGCGAGGCAGCCATTTCATTAGTGAGATATTCCAGCGTGGAGATGAACTCCCTCCACTGAGCATCCAGCTCTGCCACGCTGGCCAGGCAGCCCCTCATGACATTGAGGCAGTATCCCACGCAGGGCCTGATGAGGGTGAGCCCCTGGCAGTGTGGGCAGTACTGCATCCTCACCAGGGCCCGGCTGCACTCCTTGCTCAGCGCCGCGTGCTCCGTGCTGTTGATCACCTCGATGCCCAGGCTCAGCGCCTGGCTCAGCATCCTGCTGGCCCACAGAGATTTGGACAGCTCTGTAACCATGTTTTTAGAGTAGTGTCCAAAAGGATTGATGTCTTGCCTTGTGAGCCGCAGACACTCGGTGTAGTCCTCTGACAGATCTGTAATTCCTGGGTTTATGAGCCGGCTGTACACCAGAGGAAAGAGGCTGTCAAAGAACCGCAGAACTGCACTTTCCACCGTGGTCTCTGCACCCAGAATGTAGAGAGAGAGGTCTGTAAAAAGCTCCTTAACGGGCTCTGCTGCTTCTTTTGCCATAGGTCTGTAAGCTGTCTCAAACAGGGAACTCGTGCGGTTCTCAGCAAAGCGAAGCAAAGACTCAAAGGCCTCTAAAAGGGGGCAGGGGAGAGAAAGAAGCAGAGGTTAATGGCAGGCACCTGAAATCTCAGTCACAGGACTAACACTGTCCTGAACAGGAGCATCAAGAGTTACATGGAATCTGCAATATCAATGCAATAATAGGTAACACAGCTTTCAGCAGTAATGTGATTAAAGGGACACCAAAGTATTGCCCGTGCATAATGAAGGCAACACTTAACAATTGTTTTTCTTAAAAAACAGATGACTCTGCTCTCACTAGCCAGACCCTGATCCACCAAGGACTCGCACAGACTCCAGGCCAGGGCTGGAGCACAGTCCAGGGCTGTGGAAGGTGGTGTTAAGAACTCACACTGCATTTGGGCAGTTCAGCTGGGTACACTTCCAAAGCATCCCTCAGCTGAATTGTGAGGCAACTGAATACACACAGAAGCTGAAGGTTTTGTTTCATAATTCTTGAGTAGGTGGTTGAGAGGCACTTCTTTCAAAGTACAACTCCAAAATGTAGGAAAAGAATATTGTTGTTTGAATAAATTCTCTCCCCATTAACATTGGCCACGTCTGGACACCCGCCAGTGGTTGGGGAGGACTTGACATCATGTCCACTATGACCCAAAACCAAAGTGAAATAAACAAATCAGGAAAACATTATCTCCTTTAATTACACCATTTCTGAGTGGCCTAAGAAAAAATAATATTTAAGGATTTCCACAGTTAACACATTTCAAATGGCACATGGCAAGTATTATACACCCAAACCACTGACTGGGGTGCTAGAATTCATGGCCAGGGCAAGGAAAGGATCAGTTTTCCAGATTATTTTTAATGACACAGAAGACAGTAATCCACACCATTCCCACTGCTTTCTTTGGAAGCTCTCCAACAAAAAGCCTCTGACATAAATCATCCTTGCACTCCTCTGGGTGGCAAGCAGCTCCAGGCAAGGCAGATCTGTCACTCCATTCCTCCTGAGGCCTGGCCAGATAATGGGGTTTGGTCTAATCTTCCTCTCCATTCATGGCAACGTAGCTGTGTGATTCCCTGCTCTGCAGCACAGCCCCAGATCACCCAGAGATCAGCCCCACAATACACAGCTGCAGATCAGCACAGCCGGGCAAGGTTCTGCAGCAAAGCCTGCACTGTGCCATCCCTGGGCAGCGGACTCCTGCTAGGATTGCATTACAATCCCTTTTAGCACAAAGTGTGCTTTAACTACACTGATAACACAGCACATCTCACTGGACAGCCATCAGCAGCATTTTGCACACACACGCTGCAAAAAAATCCCTTCAGCACTCGCTCTGGGATTACAGCAGCTAATAGCTTGGAAGGGCTTATAAAATCCTAGAAATTATATAAGCAGATACACTCCAGTTGAAAAAGATGACAGTACACCTTGCCAACTTTCAGACTGAAGCAGAGCAACAACTGACAACAATTCTGAAAATTGGATCCAGGATAGGAATCTTGACACAACTTAAACTGTGGTTTGTTGTGTGCTACTGCATGTCACAGAGATCTTTTATGAAAAATCCTTTATTTAGGATTTTTCCTCCTGAGAAGCTGAAAGGCCTCAGGAACAAAATGTACACAATGGTTATCTGCTGCTGTGGAATGCAACAGGTGCATCTGTGATTGGTCTCATGTGNGAGGTTTTTGTTTGCCACATCACCTCTATATGTTTATTTCTAAAGGAAACCAAAACATTGTTTTTATCACACTAAAAACTCAATAGAAATATTGCAAAACATAAAAACAGGTCTTTAAGTTTCCTCCCTATGCATGGTCCCTTACAGATATTCAGCTTATCATTAAATTCTGGGAGCAGGGACTGTTGTCTGCAATGCCACCAATCTCACACTCTTCCTTTATCTGCCATATCCATAAAGGCATCACTCTCCTTACCTGAAAACTAAATAAAATTCATTTATCAATGTGCTAGTGTCATTATTTTCCCAAGAAAATAAAAGCCTCAGTGAAACATACAACCAAACCATCCATTGGAAGCATACATCCCAAAAAAAGAGATTTCAGCAGAATCCTGGGATACTAAGTTGTAGGCTAGAAACCACGTAGTATTTTATTTTCAAACCTCTAAACTGTGAAAATTCTGCATTCTATTAAATAAAATTCTGCGTTATTCTGAGACAAGCGTGAAATCCTGATATATAATAATGACATTTATTTTTCATGGCGTAAGGGAAAATTGTGATAACAAATAGCTTCATTCCTCCTGCAAGAAGAGCCCTCACACCAAAAGCATGGCACAAAAATACTGCTTGGGATTGTAGATATGCTGCAAACCCCTGTAAGGCATCATTGCTTCCTTTCAACCACTGGTCAGACACAAAATGTGGCTTGTGCCTGAGGGTAATTACATTTCAGAAGGAAATATGCAGGTCCTTTTCCATTTTTAAGTCATTAAGAGGTGTTTGAGACAATCAAATTACTGTTCTTAGGCCTTTAAATCAGAAATTGTTTAAAGGGGCTTCATGCAGTCAAATTTGAGCTTGAGTTGTGGCTGTATAGGGCAGGAGCTGCTGAGGTGATGAATCATCTTCTTTTTAGTGCTCTTTGTGTGGTACTTTGTACAAAGTTTCTAAACTCCAAGGAAGGTTTATCATTTCTGCAAGACCAGCTTCTCATCTGTGTTGTCAAATACAGCAAACTTCAGGCAGTTATGAACTCACAAAAAGCTGAATTCTACGCCTAAAGATACACTGGGAGAATTATTTGATCATCTTTCACTGCCTTTGGCTTTAATACAACCCTACCCAGCAGCATGGAATATATTGCAAATATATCAGTTCTGAACAGAAATAAGCCTTAACTGAAATAATCCAACACTTGATGAAAATATGAAATTTATAAGTTTTTTGTCTTCCACTTGTATTAAAACAAATAGGAAGGCGGAGAGCAAGGTTTCTTCCCATACTGCTGAAAAATCCCTTTTTGATTTAGGACTACAGGAAAAGTGAAATGACAATTAGTTTTGAATTTTGAACACCCACACTGGTGATCACTTAATGAAAGGCAGCATCACCTTCCACAGGGAGAATTTTGTTCAAACCATGTGCTCACGGATGATAGTCATCATGTCTTTGCCTGGAAGGTTGTGCAAGATCTCCAACAGAAAGGAGCTCAGTTTGAGATTAATTCCTCAGAGGTAATGCAATTAATACGTGTAATTAATGCAGATATGCTTGCACCTTACTGCCCTGCAAGAATTAGT
>WBNQ01059529.1:0-13131 GCA_013401375.1 Spizella passerina
ACTTAGAGAGTAATTATTAACAATTAAATTATAACTAAATATTATTAATATAATAATAATTGATAGTAAAATACTTTACAATTTCTTACTATTGCATCAGGAAACTTCCCTTATTTGGGAGCGCTGATTTTTCGGGATTCCGCTTCCTGATCAAGAAACTTTTTTACTGATAAAAATCTCTCAGTTTCGTCAAAGAGTGAACTGAATTACTGTTTATGAAGAGCTGGAGTTTAATTCAATGAAGTATGGTTTGTGTTGTTCTTAAAGGACTGGCAGTGCTTATTTTGTAGAGCTAAAAAAGAGACTCAGCCTTTGTAATTTTCAACTTCTTAGTGCCCTCATTATTTTCCCAGTTGTGCTGACTGGATGTTTCAACACCCCCTCCTCACTCCCCAAACCCAATGACCCAAAAAGACCACTGCATTTAGGTCTAAGCAACTTAATTTTAAATGTCAAAGGGCAGACTTGTTTTCTTGTTTTTTTTCTTTTGTCATGAAGAATATCTGCTGTATCCACAGACTCTGAAAATCAAGCTCAGCAGAAGAACAGGACCGCTTTGCTGTCTGGACTAAAAATTAACTGGCATTGCCAAAACAAGTATCAACAAATACCAACAATCAACAAAGATAAATGGATAAATTAATGGTCCAATTTTCAAATTAAAATGGGAGTAATTTTCCATCTTACACCATGGTGTCAGGACTTCAGTAAGATGCAGGACTAGAACGTACATTGGCATTTTTGCTTTTCTGCGATGGCTCTGAGTCACCTGAGTTTGATCCATCTTTTAGAGGGAATATTGTACTCTGTGTTGTGCAGATTAGTTGTAGGAAGTTTCAGAGGGTGTTTGCCATTACCACTACTGTGGTCCACTGAATCTGTCTCTGCACTGCCATCCTTGGCTAGGTAAGCAGAGTCAGGCAACAGGAGATAAAACTAAATAAAGTTGGGAGGAAAGTGGAGGAACTAGCAGAGTTTGGATAGATGTGGTAGTGGGACACTAATGACCTGAGGAAGGAGTTCCTGTGTTTTGCACAGCAGTACAGCAACATCAATATATGCAGGATTATGGATAACTTTCATCTCGAATTTTCAGGCAACCATAGATTTTTCTGAAACTTGCAGGTAGAGCTCAGTGTGTTAAAATAACATACATTGTGCTCATAGTGCACCTTATTAAGTGAAGCATTAAAAAGGTTTTTTCACTGAGAGGGGAAGCAGTGGGGCTTAGGAAAGAAAAGCAGTCTGAAAGCCAAGGCACTCTTGCAGTTTAATCCTGTAGTAAAAAAAAAAAAACAAAAAACCCAAAATCTTCAAAACCCCACTCTGGATAATCCATGCCCTGTTGTAACTTAGCAGAACAAAGGTTGCTGAGGAGCTGTCTCACAACTCTGGAGCTGGCCTTGAACCTTAGCAAATGTTCTCATGCCTGTAAAGCCAAAGTGTGGGACTTGGATCTTAAAACCTTATAAAATAAGTGCAACTATAATAAAAAGATAAATTTACATTTGACTTGTTTCCTCTCTACTCTCTAAGCAAAAAGAGCTTTGGCTTCTTGTCTAACTGAACTTAAGTGTTCCTTAGACTAATGTTTGCAACTCGGAGATCTACTGTGCTAATTAGAAAGCATTGCAGAAAACTCACCTGACTGGGAAAGATAATGAAATGCATTTGCTAATCCTATTCCTCCAGATGAGTACAACCCACCACTTTAACAACATGAATTGAACAATTAACATAAAATAGGTTTCTACTTTTCTTAATTATATTTTTTTCCTTATCATGGCTTTATTAACCAGTTAAAAGGAGCCTGTTTGTGGCAGCTAACGCTCCTGTTGTAGTAACTATGCTAAATACTAAATTAAAGGCTGCACAACACTGGCTAATAAAATGAGAGGCTCTCGTGTCTCAAGTAATGTTACTGTGTTTATTAACTTTCCCTCTCAGTGAAATGTGTATGTACAAAGTCATCTTTGTCATCTCGTCATTACCTCTGTTCTGTGAACGAGATGAGAGAAAAGCCATCAGAAAGAGCATGGATTATTGAATAATCCCCAAATAACAGAAAGGAAGTAGTACAGGATGTGAGGGGTAAGTTGAGACCACAGTCATTCTAGTGAAAACGTCATGGGTGATTCTTTGCTGTGCTGGAAGCGATACAGCTTTGTGACCCTTTCTATTGCTAGGGAAAGCAGCCCTTAGTCGGTATTTACTGTCTTTTGCAGGCTCTGACATGGATTAGCAGCAGACTGGTTAGTCTGTTATTTGGTGATGAACACAGAGCAGCTTGCTCGTACTTGTCTTTGGAGTAATTAGCTGATTTTTCTCAGACAGCACAATTGTGTGCAGCTGGAGGTGGGATCAGCAAGTTGGTAGAGATCTCTCTGTGCTTAGTGTTTGGTCTTGGTGACAGAAGATACAAATGTATGAAGGGTTGAGGTGGGGGGGGGTTGTGGTTTGTTTATTTGTTTTGGTTTTGTTTTTGCCATTAAATCAGATTCTAAACATTTGAATGGAGATGGCAGATTAATTCCTGGTTTTTATCTTCCTCCAAAGCTTTGATTCTTTAGTGGCAAAAATCTGTGAATAACTCAGATACTCAGATTGGAACATGGATAAGGAGGAATTCTGTACTGTTGATAATTCACTGTTAAGTGTTGAGGCATGGTGCACTTCTGGCATTGGAGGGCATCATGGGCTTAGTCTGCTTTCATTCTTGTTCAGTAAGACAGAGGTAGGCCTGGTTTTGGTATGTATAGAATACTTGGATTTGAAGTCCTGGAGTGCAGTATCTGTTAAAAACAGTCCCAAGGCGTCTGAGATGTCTCAGGTTTGTCATCCAGAAGTCAGGATAACCAATCCCAGCAGTCATGCTTGCCCTAGGAAATGTGTTTTTCATTTGAAATCTTTTTAAGTCTACTTTACATTTACTTACTTGCTTAAAGAAGTGAAATAGCTATCCATATGTTTCGCCCGATATTTGCAAATTAGGATGTACTGCCTGTTCTTATATGCCTGGCATCTGAAATGAGACCTTAAGGCTGAGGGCTCTTGAATAAATATTTTCAAAATAAATAGGTCATGTGCCTGACTCTACTTGCTGTTCAAAAATAATGGCCTTCTGTGATGTGTTTCCAACCCAGTCCTTCTTGAATAGATCCTGGTGACAGCCTGACCTAGTAATATTCACAATAGAGATATAATGAAGATGTAGTAAAAGAACCATAAAAATAGCTGTATTATATGGTAAAATAAAGGGAGTCTAAAGTGTCTGGTCCTTTGTTTTAACGTAGATAAGAGCTTCCTTTCTCCTCTTGCCCTGCAAGCAGGGGATGTGACCATGTAATTCTCTGGCTGATCTGAGCCCAGTTTTTCTGATAAAGCTTCATCAGAAAGGATACTGCTTTCAAGGACACAGCCTTAATTCCCTGTTATCTTTTGAAGGGGGCTGAATTTTTCACCAGGGAGATGTATGAGGCATTTTTTTTCCTTTTTTTTTTTTGTGTTCATGTACTCAGGCAGAGAGAGCACCTTTCAGAAACAACTGCTGGTCTGCTGCATGTTACCCATCCCTGTTGCTTGGGATAGCCAGACCTTCCCACCATCAGATGGCCTGTAATATCAGGAACAAAATTTTCCTCTCTTTAAATACAGGAGGGAAAGTCCTCCTATCCTAGGTGCTCTTAAGTTACCAACTCCTAAGGAAGTGTGAAGGTGTGGATAACTCCAGAGTTCAAGTTTCTTTTGGTTAAATGACTACTAAATGAGATGGCAACTCTTCATCCATTGCCCATGAGATCTCATACACCGTACTGACAGATGACCTTTTTCATCAAGAGAATCATTATGAGCAGGAAGAACTGATGAAGTTGCCAAGTCACTCTCCATCATATTTGTAAAGTCATGGCAATCAGGTGAAGGTCCCAGTGACTGGAAGAAGGGAAACATCACACTTGTATCAGGGGGGTTGGACTAGATGATCTTTAAAGGTTCCTTTCAACCCAAACTATTCTGCTGTTCTGAGAAAAAGAAGTGTGAAGTACATTGCTTTGCTGTGTGCTCATGATTATTATTTTTATTATTCCAGCTTCTACATGATCTTATTTTTGCTTATATGCCTATCTGGAATAAACTTTCCTATTCCAGGCTGCAGAACAAATCCATCAGGAGGAAAAGCCGTCCAGCCTTATAGCAAGTATAGTCAAATGGCTTGTGATCTCTTGAGTTTGACTCAAGCTGCCATTTGGCCACACTATTATATTCTTTGTCCAACTCAGTTTAATCCTAAACAAAACCCGTGGGATGGATTATTGCAGACAGTTGTCATTCACATTTTCTGAGCTGCTGAGGTTCTGCTTTTGCCTTTATGTACTCAAGTCTGACCATGGGAGGAAAGAACAGAGATTTAGTATCCAATGTCTTAAGATGGGCCTCTATAAAAGAGTGACAGATTAC
This sequence comes from Spizella passerina, assembly GCA_013401375.1. Taxonomy (NCBI): domain Eukaryota; kingdom Metazoa; phylum Chordata; class Aves; order Passeriformes; family Passerellidae; genus Spizella; species Spizella passerina. Next base: position 4,456 of record WBNQ01059529.1, read on the forward strand.
AGATGCCCACCTGTTCTGTTTGAGTTTATCATATTAATGTAAGGTGCCTTGGTTTTCCATTTGTAATGATAAATAAACATTGTATTTAAAGCTGGTTTTGTGCAAGAGCCACAGTCATGCCTGAGATGGCTTAAATAATAAATATTAAACTCACAGTCTTCTTTCCCAGAACCTCAAGGTGCTTTCTTGAGGTTAATTAGCAGAAGGTAAGGAGGGAAGAAGGGATTTAGACAGACATTTTAAAAAGGAGTGAGGCTGAATAAAGTAATGAACAGGGTTGCTGTGACATTTTAGAATTGCATTTATGTTACTATTGGCAGCACAGGATGGTGGTAGTTCATGTCCACTCTCTTCAGAACTCAGTGGCCTCTTTGGGTGTTTAAAGGAATGGTGCAGTTAAGGACATGAACTTGAGGTGGGGACAAAGCTCTTCTCTTACAAGAGTAACTGTTAAATCATTTCACCAGAATATTGCAGAAAAAATGAGATGGGTACAGTTCTAGTAAAATCAGGGAAAAAGATAAATGTTTGCATTATATTTCAAATGGAAGCATTCATTCCTGGAAATCTTTTACTTCCTTGATCCAGTTATTTCTCTGCCTCTGTTAAAAGTTATATTTCCCTCTTCCTGTGCCCAGAGTATTGTCTGCTCCTGAACCTTCACAAGAGCTGTTTCAGCTATTTCAAAATTAGGTGCTTGTGCAGTTCCTGCCTGTGATAGGCTATTATCCATTTTATAACAACCACAGTTGTTATAAAGTAATAGTCCACATTGATTTGGCAGAGGAAAGAAGAGTGATACTGGGTTCTCTTATCCTAGTTACATGGCCATGCTGGTTCTAAGTTGTGTATTTAAAATACTCCTCTGAACAGACAGTCAGCTTCACTAAACTTTCTAGCTCACATCTTTGAAGGCAGACTGTAAGGAAATATAGAAGGCAGGGGTGGTGTTTAAGTCTATCACCCAATTACAGTTATTTTTACACAGAGTTTTGGAGCGGGTCTTTGAAGTTGCCAGCAGCTTCACTGGTCCTGAATTGATGAGATTTAACAAAGTATGTAGAAGCTGTGATGCCATTAATATCCTAGCACAATCCATCCTGTACCCTTCTTCAGCTAGTGGCAGTGTGTAAACTCAATCATCAAGTTAGTTTATAATTTTGTATGAGTTTTGTATTCATTGTGCATTCATGTTCAGGAACTGAAATATATGTTCATCTTCCTTTAGACATGTTTTAAATGTAGGTAGCTTTGGAGCGGCTTTAGCTGTGTAGTCTTCTACTTTGCTTGAAGTTGAACCAATCTGATGACAGTTTTTTGGGGTCATTTTGGAGACTTTATGGAACAATAAATCTGGTGATGGTGAATCTGTAAAGAGGCAGAAAGTTGTAAATAGGAACCAATTTGTAGGTCATTTTTTGCTTGTTCATTAACCCTGAGCATGTCAGGTTCTACCTTGTCATGCTTGAAGATTCAGGTTTTGGCATGCTCAGAGCTAACCAACTGTACAGTCAAATCAAAATGAACGGTACTTGAAAATATAAAACTACATCTCTTCTTGCAGGAATCACAGGGTTTGATGTGGGTAAACCTAGGAATTGGGAGATGTGGGGTTAGCTTTTGCATAGTTATACACAAATAGAGCATTGTTCTTCCTAAAGCACTTTGCATGGATCCTAATGTGCAGTTGCAGTACTGTGAGAAATATGCTTTTAGAGGTTTTCTGTAACCTTCTTAATTTTTTTTTTTTTTACCTTTTTGTTAGGTTTTCGGTAAGATACGAAATACCCCCTCTAGTGGCTGATAACCTCGGGAAAAGTGTTGGCTTTCTCAGGACAAATTTAACAGATGAGTAGCACTTTGCAACTACTTGACTGTCAAAGCACATCGAATTGCAGACTAACTCTTCAAGAGAGAGAGGCTGGCCTTAGTGATTCTTAACTGTTGTGTTGCCCTTTAAGATGAAAAATACTGAGCTCTAAAGTTAGGAGGGAGTAACTGCAATCACTACTCTTCATTCAAAACCTTTTGGTTTTCCCTGCTCTCAAGAAATTTATGACATTGATAGATTTCCAAAGGATAAGGGGAATGGAGAGCAACCATTGCATTTTGCAGGCCCTACTGAGTGGTAGACTCATAAAATGACAGAGGTGATAGGGCATAATTAGGATTACAACATTATGCAAAAGTTTATCTATTTCCTAAGTTATTTCAGTCTAGTTATTAATGAAAAAAAAATTTACATCACCCTTTATTTTAGAAGGGTTAACATATCTTTTTTTTTCACTGGGTTAGGGGATGAGAACGTCCATTTAAAAAAGTACACTTGTCTGACTAGCTAAATTCTGTGTGTATATTGTTTTCTTTGAAGATAGTATGAGGCAGGCCTTCAGTGTTATGAGTTGCTGTCATGCTAGCAATGCAGGCAGAGGGTTTCATCAGCCATGGTAAGCAGTATCTTTGTAGTGCCTGCAGTGTGTAGTAGGAGTGCTTTTTTCATTTGGGGAATTCTCAAAATAGCTCAGCCTGTTAGAGATCTGGGATGCAGTGACCTTTAGTGGACCGGAAGATAGGTATCATCTATTGGCTTGAGTCCATAGGATATTAAAAGAACATACTTGTACCTGGATATGTGTTTTGTTCTTGTGCATCCTAATATTACAGTCAACAGCAAGAGATCTTTCTTAATGGGCTTGTAGGGGTATTCTCATTGAGATCAATGGGATTACTTGTGATTAAAGATAGGCAAGCATATAATTCCTTTTAGGATTTGGGTTTCAGATTAATTCAGCAACAAGAGAAGGAAAAGAAGAAACCTATAGTTTTGTTGTTTGTTGTAGGACATTGTTTTATGTAGATATTTCAGTGCAAACTTCATTTATAGTCATATTTTCTAGATGTCTGATCTGTGTAGGATTTCCTGTCATGAAGAAGAGAGGTTGTAATAATACCGACTTCTCACTTTGCACTTATTGTCAGTAGATCTGAGAGTGCTTTACAGAAGACAGAGGTTCCCACTGTTCTGGAACTGGGGACTGATAGGGAAAGGGGATGTGATTTGCTTGCCTTGGGTCAACCAGTCAACTTCTGTGAGAAAGTAAGGGTACAGCTTGCAAATACAGCTTTCTTGCTTCTGCCCAGCCCAGCTCTGCATTCTTCAGGCCCTCTGAAGGAGAAAGAGCTTGTAGAAAGGACTGCAGTAATTGGCAGGAAAATGCAGGGGCAGATGTAGTAAGTGAGAAAATATTTCTGAACGTTTTTCTGTATTTGTTCATCATCACTTTCATTTGTGTTACAGCAAAAGGTTGGAAGTCTCTTCTGACATCAGAGTTTATCTGCAAAGCACTTGTCAGTCTATCAGTGAGGTGGAGAAGCCTCTTCTCTGTAGGTGGCACAGCCAAACCAAAATGAGCCGTGTAAGTGAGGGAAGGGAATGGGCTGAGGTTCTTGGGCATGTCTCATGGACTGTCCTGTAACCTACACCTCTTGTGATTAGCTGTGAGCAGAAAGGAAGGTAGGGATAAGTAGTTCTCCAATTTATTTAAAAAAACCCAAAACATGAAAAGCACTCCATTTTAAACAGTGTAAGAGTAAGCACAAAATTTTGTATGAAGTAGGTGTTTAAGCAGTCTCAGTAATTAGTGTTTTGACACTTAGCTGTGCAGTACTCTGGGGCTTCATTGCTCTGCAGGGAAGCTAGGGGACATGGTTCATAGTCTCCAGGGACCTGGCAGAGTTCAGCTTCATGACAGTCTTAGTGTTTATGCAATGTTAGTTTTTGAGTTAGTACCATTTTTAGCTTCATTCGGGGTTATTTTCTCAGGCACAGATTGGTAGTGTAGCAATACTGTTGTTTGGTCACCTGGAAAATTAGAATCTATGAATCACTGATAGCTCCAAAATACTCCATTCTCCTGAATGGACTTTACTGCAAAATGATTGCTTGCTGCTTGTTAAAATGCTCTTCCCCTCTCCCTCTCCTCTCCTCGTCAAATTCACTTTCAGAAATTGTTATAGAACATTAAAGCCTGAAAGAAATTTGGAGGACATTTTGTGGCTTTCTTTGCTTTAGGCATATACTAATTAGCCACATAAAAGCAGTCTTTTGCTTAAAAAATAGCAGTGATGAGGCTGCAGTTATATGCAATTGTTTATTTACCCACTAGAAGTTTCACAAGACATTCTGCAATTCAGTCCAGAGCAGTTCCTGGAAACTTATTATAAGTAACAGTTTAATTTTTTTTAAGGAGATATTTTTATAAAATAAAAACTGGAGTCCTTCATGTCTGTCTCTAATTAATTTTTCAGGTGCCCCTAAGCAGGCTCAGTACTTTCTTGGATAGTTTCAAACTTAGCAGTGTAGGTATATTGAAATATAATTTGAGTTTCAAACAAAATGAATCTGACTGAAGATAGGTCACAGAGATATGTAGAGAAGCTATTTTAAAAGTGTTTTTCCTCTTCAGACTAGCAACCAAATCTGAATCACAAAGGTTGACTATAGACAAGGGAACAGGACAAAATGGTCATTCTTAGGCATGCATATACATCACAGAACTTCTGTTTCAATGCTCCACAGTGTGGAATATGTCACGTATGAAAACCAGATCTTCAGATTTTTTCAGTACTTCTCATGGTTTTATATTAGTTGTGTGGGATGATTTTGCTTCAAATGTGGAGTTGCAAGCTCTGGAAAGCAGCCATGTGATGGGTGTCAGTACCACTGCAGACTCTGGTATTGGAATATAAATCCCAATATTACCAGTTAGAATGTGCCTGGGCCAGTCTAACCCTTGCTGCTGCTGGGCCAAAGGCGGCAACTGTGGTGTATTACCCCAGAGATGCCTTTAGCTTGCTGGAGAATGCAGCTGGGCAGCTGAACAAATCCAGGCTTGTTAGGAACTCCGTTTACCTCAGGAAGAAGGCTTCAGGCGATGGTGAAGAGAAAGGAGAGGATTCAGCTGGAGGGTTTAATGTCCAGAGTTTTTATTCCATCATCACAGANACAAGCCAATGACCTTTAGGCCTGAAGGGCATCTTTTGAATTTGACCAACCACACGACGACCTTCCTGGAATGTTGAACGTGATTGACAGGACTCACTCAGCAAGAGGCGAGGGGGAAGGGAGAGAGATATAGGCACACCTGGGAAGGGAGCCGGAAGTCTAAAACAGGAAATACAACACACTGCAACACTCTGGGGTTGGCAGAACTGTGTTTAAATAAAAGTTTTCATCCTGCTCAGGTATTAATGCTGGAGACAGCATATCTGTTACAACTGCAGTTCTTTATTATCAGCCATCTGCTGAATAGAGTAAAGGTGCTTGTTTGGCATCTTAACACAGCATCTGTCCGTATATCAATGTAACTATATCAACTTCAACTTTGGCAGTCAGCTGGAAAACCATAATATAATTGGTGAACCTGCATATGAGTGTAAAACAATGCAGGCATATTGTTCAAGTGGCATTTAAAAACCAGGAAGGAAAGTCTCCTCTGGCTGTTTCCAAAGCACAGTGGTGCCAGTTAGGATGAGAGATTGTTTTCTGCTGGCAAGCCTCTGTCAGCATTGGTGCCTTGAAGTTCTAACTCACCCAGCAGAGCTGGTGTGCCTGTCAGAAGGCTGTGGCTGGGTTGTGATAGCCAGAGACATCGGTGGGAGAGATGAAGAGGTGCTGGCAAGGGTAGATATCTAAGTCTGTAACAAACAGCTCTCAAGCAAAATCTACATGGTTGCTCTGTTATTCCCAGGTGCTGCAGTTTTCCTCTGAAATGTGGAGACTGTAAATGGTCCTGGCAGGTTTTTGAGAAAATTTCTGATTCTCATTTTATGTTCAATTAATGTTTTGAAGAGAAGGGATGAAGAGCATTGGGGGTTACCTTTTTGGCTGTCTTTTTCTTGCAGAAGACTTTAGTTTTCTCTCTAGGTTGCAGTAAAAGCAGAGCAAAAATAATCCATAATGCTAACTGAATTCAAACAATAATTTTTTTGCCTTTTTATTTAAGATCTTCAACTGTGAACCTGTGCAGGGTCTCCTTCTAGGAGGTACTTCAGCATATACAGAAGTTAAAGTGTGTAACTGGTTTCCTGCAGAAAAAAAAAAGGTATTTATGCTTTTGAATAGGCTGCTAAATTTGAGTATTTGCGAGCTTTTCCTTGGTAAAAGGAAACACTAACAACACTAACACAATCCACTCTGTTCAGCTTCTGCTTTCTATGCTCTGGGCAGATGTTTCATGCTAAGGGTGAACAATGAGAGCAAGATGTGGTGGTACAGGTTGTAGCATGTACCAACACCCTAAGTACAGCATCCACCAGGTCTCTGGGTATTTGAAATCATAATTTTAGGGCTGAGAAAAACCTCGAATTTTCATCTTGATGATTTTACAGAGACTGCTGTGGTCAATTTCCTGGTAACCTTCTGTTGAGGAAGGTTCCACAACCCTCATCTTAGGAGTCTGCTGCAGTAAGAGTGAAAATATGTTGTATGATGTTGAAACAATAAATTCATCTGAAGGGAGCTCTTGAAAGCTTCCTCAGTCTGTTACCAAAAATCAGTAAAAATAAAAGCTCCTTTAATGCCAGTGTAGCATCATGAAGAGAGCATTCTGTATTTGGCCAGATGCACGAGGGCATATCTCCTCCAAAAATCATGCATGTTGAATACAGAAGAGGTCCTGTTTATATACAATATTTTACATATATATTCATTGATTTTTCCCAGAATAAACATACATATGATAATAATTTCCCAGAAAGCATTAATATATTTTCCCTCCCCTTTGGATACGTGTTCTTTTGTCCTGGGGTCTCTTTTCTGGTCCTTGGCAACAGTATTTTCAGATTAAATACTTGTCTGTGAGGTTTCTGCTACTCTTAAAATGCATGTGGCACTTGAAGCAGTACACTTTAAAACACCAGGCTGAGATGGCTTCAGGAAAGCCTCCTGCATCAGTGTTATGCTATTACCTGTGACATTGACTATAAAATATTTTGATTTCTGATGTGATTCATTCATATTTGTAGGAACGAGAGTTTGTAAGTTGCAGGGAAAATGCAGGAGCCTTACTGAAATTCTTTGTATATCATGGGAGAAGGTGCTTGTACTCATNGTCATTGCACTGGGGAGGAACACTGGTGCTGGTTGATGGATTTCTTTGGGCTTACTCCATTGTTTGTTTTGCTGCTAAATATTCTGTTTTGCTGTGAAATTTTGCAAGAGTATTTGGGTCAATTTTGGGGTTTTTTGTTTTTTTGGTTTTTTTTTTGTTTGGGTTTTTTTTTGTGGGTTTTTTTTTGGGGGGGGTGTTTTTTGTTAGTTGCTAATGCAGGAAATACGAAGCAGAAGCACAGAAAGCTCAAGAGCAGAGGGGGCAATGGTATGATGGTATATTGGTGTAGAATACATTACCCTCTTCAACTATTTGCTTTTCTCAGCTCTTTGTGTGTGCCATGCAGGGCTCATCTCCCTTGGTAAGAGAAGCCACCTGTGCTGGCTGTCAGTGGGGAAGAGCTTGTAGCAGTCGGTGGCAGCCCCCGTTCCCCTTGTCCCAGTTCAGAGGGGCCAGGGTGGGTGCTGCTGTGATGTGGGAGGCATTCCTTAGAACCAGCATGTGAGCATGAAAGACATCTCCTCATCTTCTCATCAGCTCTCTTTGCTTTCACACAGCCAATTAGGAATGGGTGGAGAAAATGCTTTTGGATGCTGTTGCATCACTTACAATGTGACTTTTTTCCAGTATCAAAGGAACTGAAGTTTCTGAAAAGCCTTGAAAATGCCTCTGAAATCTTTTTTATTAAAGCTTTAACTCACTGATTTTAAGAAAAAGGTGTGAAAGGCATGCAGAGGAGTTCGTGGTTTCGGTTTCCTACTTCATCATTTTTGTGCTTGAAAGATTATTGTGGCTGTTATCTTCTTGTAAAGGTTTGAAAGAAGAAGTAAACTTTTATGTATTCATTTGGGCTCTCAGATGAGAATTGTGTGTTCTGCTCTTACCTGGTTTGTAACAGTTGTGAAAAACACCTAATTTACTTATTTCCTTGAGCAGCTGCAGATTTTGGTGTGTGAGCAAAATAAGGGTAATAAAAAGCCACAGCAGGGATGCAAACACAGCAGTTTTTCTCTTAGCTAGGTGTGTAAGCAGAGGTTCCAGAGCATACATTTAATGGCTGTTTCTTTTGGTGTATTAGCCACTGAACCCTTGACCTGGACCAAATGGCTGGTTGCTATGGCAACAGGCTGCACAGTAACAGGTTTTGTTCTTCGGTTGAAATCATCTTGCTTCTCTTAAATGTTCATTTTGAGGAGATCAGAAGAAACTAGGAAATTCTTTTTTCAAAGGAGAGGCAATAATATTAATGTTCAGCTACCTGAGCATCTGCAGAGAGGCATTCTTTGTTCCCTGAAGAAGTTAGTCTTTCCCCACTTCGTTGAAGCACAGGTCAGCAGCTCACCAGCAAAAAAAAAAAAAAGAAAAAAAAAGTAGGTTTTGGAAGCAACATGACTGTAGGAGGTTCAGTTTGTTTGCTCTACAACTCCAACTCCCAATCCTGCTGAAGGCAATGGGAAAATATTAACAGCTTAACACTCCACTAACCTTGAGAATTTCTGAACTTAAAGTAAGCTCCTGATCAGCTCTTTTCAAGCTGGACTTGTGAGAGACTGCAAAGATTGAT